>APFE031065302.1:45459-162135 GCA_000404065.3 Pinus taeda
CTTCTCAGAGATAAGCTACCATAGTCCTAGCTGGTTTATTTCCAATTCTGGTTGTAAGCATATTTCGGTATTTTCCATTAATGAAATGAAGTGTTATTTCTGCTGCATCTCTTTATTTATGGTTATCGCATCTCTGTATTTATGGTTATCTGTGTAATCAATTGCGTTCCTGTTTAAATCCGGATCAGATAACAAGATGACAAATACATGGAGATCATGAACAGGTTACAACAAAGCATAGGTATAAGTATAGGTAAAGGTATAGGTGCAAGTACATGTATAGGTACATGTGCAAGTGCAGGTATAAGTTTAGGTACAAGTACAGGTTATTAGGAAGCAAATTATCATCTCACAACAGATGGTTTGGTGAGATTTAGGGACCGATTCTATGTGTCGAACTACAATGAACTCAAGAAGCTTTTCTTTAGGGTGTTTCATGTGAATCCATACTCAGATCATCCAAGATATTAGAAGATGTTGATGACGTTAAATAAGTTCTAATATTGGTCGAATCTAAAGAAGGAAGTGGCAGAGTTCATGGCTAGATGCCTAGATTTTCAACAAGTCAAGACAGAATGTAAGCAACAAGGCGGTTTACTACAGCCTATAGCAATACAAGGAATGAAAATGGGAGGTCATTTCCATGGATTTCACAACAGGTCTTCCAAGGACAGTAAAGTAGCATGACTCTATTATGGTCATGGTTGACAAATTGGGAAAGGTAACTCATTTCATTCCAGTAAATATTACATATTCAACCAGTGAGGTAGCACAAGTGTTCATCAAAGAGATAGTGAGACTGCATGGTGTTCCAAAGAATATTGTGTCGGACAGGGATGAAAAGTTCACTTCCAAGTTTTCGAAGGAGCTATTTGTAAGCTTGGGCACAGACTTCGCCTTTAGCACAACTTATCATCCATAGATAGATGGACATATAGAGAGGGTCAACAGGATCTTAAAGGATATGTTGAGGATGTACGTGATGCACCAACAAAAGAATGGGAGGAGTATCTTCCATTGGTTGAGTTCAAATACAACAATAGTTATTAGGAGTCATTGAGGATGAGTCATTTTGAGGCATTGTATGGATGGAGTTGTAACACTCCCATCAGCTAGATTGATCCCGTGAATAGGGTTCTTATTGGACCAAACATGTTGGCATACATGGAGTAGCAAATGCAGGTTATAAAGAAGAATCTAAAAGAAGCACATGATAGATAGAAGAGTTATGTGGATCAACATAGGGTGTTAAATGAGTTTTAGGTTGGGGAGCATGTGTATTTGCATATCAATCCCAAAAAAAACTCATTGAGGATTTGTTCATGTGCCAAATTAGCACCACGATATTGCAAGCCTTTTGAGATCCTTAAGAGGATTGGGCGGTGGCATATCAACTTGCACTACCTCCAATAGTGAAAGTCCATGATGTTTTCAATATTTCATTTCTTAAGAAGTATATAAAGGATGTTGATCATGTTATTGATTGGTCTATATTGCAGGTGGAGGAAAAAGGAGAGTTCCAATCGAAGGCCTAGTTCATATTACAATAGAAACAACTCATGCTCAAGAATAGAACCATAAACAAAGTTAAAGTGTAGTGGAAGCACTTTGGGCCGGAAGAAGCTACATGGGAGATGGTGGATCATATGCGAGACCTTTTTACTCCATTGTTTGTCAGTTGAGGAAACGTTGTTTTCGTTTGATGTTGATATATGTTTGGCATATGTTTTTTTGATGTTTTAGTATATGGATATGGATGTAAATACTCCCATGAGATAAGTTATAAAGCTTCAATAAGCAGTATGGGTCTCATATTATTATGGTTGTTATATTTTCATGTTGTCATTATGTTTTACTTTTGAGCAGGTCTTTCATTGTAAATACTGCAACAAACTAAGTTATAAATCTCCATGGGAAGTATGTTTGATTTTCAACAGTTTCTTGAGGTCATGGTATGGTTTAATAGTGAGGATGGTGTTCTCCAAGGGGGAGGGTTCTATAACAGCCCTGATGAAAAGTTCATGTAATAAAAGTTAATAAAGGAAAAATAAGACCATAAGGGACACTTATTCCAAGCTCAATGTTACGCAAAGATATTCTAATGGGCATCACTAGATGTGTGTTTTGGCTAAGGAAAATTGGCAAAGGCTAAGGCAAGGGCAGTAAAAGGAAAAAAATATTTTTTGGCACATTTATTAATTAAAATAAAGGAAAATAGGAGAATATTAAGGTGAAAGGTCACATGTTGCATGTGAGGAGGAAATTAGGGGAAAATAATGGAAAATGAAGAAAATAGAGGCCTCATTAATAAAAAGGCTTCTGAGGATAAGTGGCAAGCATTTTTCTAACCTTTTGGTAGTTCAAGTTTGGAGCTCTCTCATTATTATTTCTCTCTCTCTCTCTCTCTCTCTCTTGGTCACTTAGAGTTTTCTTGGAGCACTCTAGCTTTGAATCAAGGAATGAAAAGCAATCAAACAGAAATGAAGGAAAGCAAGGATCAAGGAAAAAGATTAGGATCAAGAAGCCTTAGCAAGAATACTTGCAGGTAACCTTTTACATGTGTGATTCCCTAGCTAGTTTGGACATGCATGGCTTTGCATGTTGGTATATGGTTCTCTTGTTGTCAGTGGCATGGTTTTTCTGGGTTATTACAGTGGATTTTAGCCTAGCATTTCCTTTTTTTAGATGCCATGGTGTTGGGATGTTTATCTCGGGTTTGATTTTTGTTTTTCCGGATGGATTTCAGAATCCAGGTAGGAGGTGGTCTCAAGTTTCATTTCCCAAAGGCCTAGGAATCCCTTGACTAGTTTTAGCAGGATACAAGGTAAAGCTTGAGGCTGAAGTATCAATTTAGGGCCTAGTGATCTGGGTTTGGCTTCTGGTAAATCATGAAAGATTGGTCTCAGTTTAGGGCCTAGCGATCCAGAATTGGATTGCGGTAAATATTGAGAGGAAAGGAGACGGAAAATTCCTCAAGGATAGTGATGGATTTTGGATGGCATTCCAAGTTTGGTTTGGTTGTGATCAGAACACTGATTTTGGTTTGATCATGGTTTCATGAAGGTGGAGGTGGTCTAACCTTTGGATTCACTTGGTTGTTCTTGGATTGGTTGTTCTATGAGATCCCACATTCATGCTTGGAATATGGCACAGGGGTGACTGGCTAAAAGTGAGATTTGGTTCAACCATGTCTATGGTCATGTGGTACATGGAAGTCCCAAACCTGGTCAGATTTTCTTATGATTAATAAAAGCTAAGTTCTCTAACTTTTTTACTTGTTTATATGTGGATTCAATGGTTTTCATATCCCTGATATTTATATGGTTTAATTTTGGTTATAAGCATGGTTATGTGATTGGTTCGTGTCATGGCTATTTCATGTATTTACTTTTAATTGTTAAATGGATTGATGCAAGACCTAATTGGTGGTATGATAGTTCAATGGAGAAGGATGTGATCCTTCTGGTTATATTTCATAAGTTCTTTCAGTCATGTATGCTTTGTCTTCTATCCTAGACCTTTTGGATGCATTGATGCCAAGTTTTTGACTAAATGATAGTCCCAGTTGGGGATGCTCAGGTCTAATCCTGTGGTTGATTTTGATTTTTCAGCATTGTTATCATGTCTTTAAATGATTCTGAAGGTTGTTCTAGTTTTTGGGCAGAGGCCAGATTCTAGGCTAGAAAAGTGGCTCAAATCTCGGGGTTGCTAGCATAGGTCTGCTGAGAAAAGTCCACACTCGCTAGCACAAAGGCATATGAGAGCAAAGTTTAGTTTCTAGTCATTGTCCTTCTTATATCATGAGAGGTACTATGGGTTAAAAGGCTTAAATCATCAGTGGGACTCAGAGATAGGCTGTTTGAGTTGCTGACATGTCTCTTGAGTGTGTTTTTCTGATTTGGTTGGGTTTGGTTAATATGTTTCGTCAATTCCATTTCCTTAAGGTCACCTAGGAGATTGAATCCCTTAGTAACCTCTCATCACATGTTTTCCTGACTGGTTGATTTCTTTGGTGGACCTGGGAGGAGGGGATGTTATAGTAATGAAGGTGAGAAAATATTTGGTGCCATAATTCAGATTGAAGAAAAGTATCACAAGTCATAGCTCACAAACGAATTCCTCCAACTTGATAGAGACCTGCAACCATAAATCCAAGTGTAAATAGATATATATATTTTTTCCTTTGCCAAATACTTACCTTTCCATCAATGAATTCTACCTTGAAGCCTTCATATTCCATCATAGAAATAGACACCATGTTCTTCTTCAAATCGGGTACATACAATACTTCTTGTAGATGAAGGCTTTGAAATCGATTTAAGTGAAGAGTGATAGTCCCTATCCCTTTCATGGGGTAGGTAGAATTGTCTCCAAGAATGATCTCCAAATTATTCTTCTTTTCAATCTAATTTGAGAGGGCTTTCTTGTACCCGGTGAAGTGCCTTGAGCCTCCACTATCAATCAACCAATGATCTAAAGTATTTGGATGATAAGCAGTAGTGAGGGTGAAAATAAGATAAAATTCTTTTGTTTTTCTACAGCATTAATTTTCTCATACCTGGAATTTCTCGTCCTTTTAGGAGGCCGACCATTACCATATCGAGCAACGAGAGCATTCCTCTTTCATTTATTGTTGAACCTATTGTTCCTTTGATTGTCATTGCCTTTGAAATTATTGTGATTGATGTCATCATCTCATGGAGTATCCTTCTTATGAGGACACTCTCTAGCATATTTTCAACCCCGTACATAAATTACCTGCATATGAATCTGAAAAAAATAAATAAAAAATAAACAATTGCAAGAGCATAAAACATAAAACATATATACACATAGATTTTCCCCTGGATCCCAAAATCGGGACTAATAGATTAATTTTTCATTATATTCCTTTCAATGTTACAATACATATATATAAATGTTGAAGCATCCATAAACCCCAATCCATTAGCCTTGCATTAAAACATAATTGTAGTTCACTTAACGGGATCTACAAAATACCATGGATAGAAAACTATCATGCCCAAAACCATGTGTGAAATACATGCACAAAACATTAGGTAGGTCAGCCCATCTAATATAGGGTCCAAAAAAATTCCCTAGGGCGCTACCCCGAACCCCGTGTAGGGCACCTACCACCCCCTTGTTGCACTCGACGCAACATACAAGGGGAGATTCCACCCCAAAACCCCCCCCCCCCCCGCCCATGAGTGGGGTAGTCATGGAAGGAATATAACACACACCCAACATTCTCCCACTTGTTGTTTTCTTTCCATAGAGGGCCACAGGAGAGCTTTGTCATTGGTCCAGACCTGCAATGCCCATTGTTTCTCTACTCCAAGAGAACTTCTCAATTCTCACAGACTTTTTCAAATCATTTACAGTATTCTTCAAAGTGTCCACCTTTACCAGCAACACCTTTTTTCGTCAACCATATCCCTCACAAAGTGATACTGAACATATATGTGCTTTGTCTTTGAATGATAAGAAAGGTTATTTGCCAAGAAAATTTCACTTTGACTATCACAATATATCCTTATAACTTGTTGTAATAACCCCATACTTGAACACAATCTCTACAACCAAACTGCTTCCTTGCTTGCATGAGTGGTTGCCATGTATTTTGCCTCTGTAATTGAAAGTGCCACTACAAACCGTCTCTTACTCATCCAACTAACTGCACCTCCAAATAGGTGAAACACATACCCACTTGTAGATCTTCTCTTATCCAAATCTCCAGCCCAGTTTGCATCAACAAAGCCACAAATGTCCAAAACTCTGTCCAATCATGGTCTTCCTTGATAGCACAAACCATAATCACTAGTGCCATGCAAATAACTGAAAACTCGCTTCACTATTATCCAATGCTCCTTCCCTAGTTTTGACATAAACCTGTTTAATACTCCTACTACATGTGCAATGTATGATCTAGTACACACCATTTCATATATCAGGCTAATGACTGCACTTTCATATGGAACACGAGACATGTCCTCTTCCTCTTCTTGTGTCTTGGGACACTGTTCAACAGATAACTTTGCACCTACAGGAATAGGAACCTTCACCAGTTTATTATCCTTCATATTAAACATTTGCAATATTGTCTCGACATACTTCCCCTCATTCAACCAGAGCTTCCTCTTTTCTTGATCTCATTTAATTTCCATGCCCAAAATATAGCTTGCAACACCAAGATCTTTCATGTCGAATTTGGAGGACAATTGGGTCTTTAAATCTTAGATAATTTATTTGTCATTTTCAACCAACAACATATCATCCACATAAAAGAAAAGATAAATAAGACGATAAAAAATTAATTTAAAACACACACTGTGATTGCTTTGCTTCTAGTGAAGCCAAGTCCCCATATAAATGTATCAAATTTTTGATACCACATCTTTGGTGACTATTTTAACCCATATAGAGACTTTTTTAACTTGCATACTAGTTGTTTCTTACCCTTCACCGCAAAGCCTTCAGGTTGCTTCATGTAGATCTCTTCTTCCATATCCACATGAAGAAATTTCATGTTCACATCCATCTGTTCTACCTCAAAATAAAAAGCAGCAACAACAGATAAAAGTAATCAAATAGAATCTACCTTGGCAACAGGAGAAAAAATATCACCAAAATCAATTACCGACACTTGGGAATAACCTTTTTCTACCAACCAATCTTTGTATTTCTACACCTTTCCTTATGTATTATTATTCTTCTTAAACACCCATTTGCTTCCAATGGGTTTCCTTCCAGCCGGAAACTCCACTAGATCCCAAGCCTCATTTTTGTGCAAAGATGCCATTTCATCAACCATGGCCTCTTTCTAGAGTTTGCCATCCTTTGAATCTATTGCTTCCCTCACAGTTCTAGGATCATCATCAGTAATAGAAAAGAAAATTTTGAACATAAATCATATGGAAGACACCTTTCTGGTTGCCTTATTTCTCAAATTGATCTTCTCACAACTAGAGTTTGTGCCTCTTCATCTTCTGATTCATCTTCTGTTGTAGAGTCTGATTCTTCCTCCTTTAGCTCAAACTCTATCTTCTCAAGTTCCTTTGGTAGGAATTCATGTTTCATAACATATTTCACCTCTTTAAAAACCACATCTTAGCTATACACAACCTTCCTTGTTTCTTGGTTCCAAAGCTTATAACCTTTTAAACCATCCTTATACCCAATAAAGATGAACCCTTCAGATTTACTATCCAACTTTGTTCTATTCTCCTTTGGAATATGTACATATGCATCACATCCAAATACCCTTAGATGTGAAAGAGAAGGTTTCTTACTAGTCCATACCTCTTGTGGAGTCTTATTCTCCAACGCTGATGAAGGTGATTTGTTGACCAGGTAACATGCAGTCCCCGTCGCCTTTTCCTAGAATTCTTGACCTAACCTGGCACCACTGAGCATGCTTCTTTCATTTTCCATCAAAATTCTATTCATTCTTTCTGCAACTCCATTTTTTCGAGGTGTGTATGGAGTATTCTTATGTCATGATATACCACACTTCTTACATAACTCTTCAAATTCCTTCTTGCAAAACTCTCCACTGTTATCTGTCCTCAACACCTTTATCTTCTTCTTTGTCTAGTTTTCCACCATAGCCTTAAATTATTTAAACCTATCAAATACTTCAGATTTATTCTTGAGGAAATATATGCATTTATTCCTTGAGAACCATCTATAAATGATACATATTACATAGACTTACCCAATGATGGAAATGACATGGGTCCAAAAACATGACTATGCACAAGTTCTAATATTTGTTTTGCCTTCTTATCACCAGAGGGGAAACTCACCCGACTTTGTTTCCCATATACACAATTTTCACATTGATCCAGGTGGATATTGGTGGCCACCTGCCAAGTCCATCTGGAACCCCATCATTGTCTCTTTAAGCATTTTCAGTTTCCTTAATTATAGCACAACTTACTATTTTTAGCAGTTTTTCGGGTCCTGAACTTCCGGAGCCGTTTTGAGGCCCTAAACGACGTTTTTTGGGGAATCTAGGGGCAACATGGGTCCATGCAATGGACCGATGTTTCCCTTTCCAACAATGGTATTTCTCGGATAGATCTTTCTAACGAGCTATCATACGCGTCAAACGGAGATCGTATGCCAAAGTTACGACCCCGGGAAATTGATGTACCAATTTACCCAAAACGGGGCCCACAATTTGGCGTTTCATCTTCTAAGGGTCGGTTTTGGAATGTTAAGGGTTTTCCATTTTTTCTCAATAATAAATAGGCCTTCGAGCCTCATTGTAACACAAGTTCGGAACAGTTCAGAGACATGTAGCCGCACATCTCTTCTCAGAGATAAGCTACCATCGTCCTAGCTGGTTTATTTCCAATTCTGGTTGTAAGCATATTTCGGTATTTTCCATTAATGAAATGAAGTGTTATTTCCGCTGCATCTCTTTATTTATGGTTATCGCATCTCTGTATTTATGGTTATCTCCGTAATCTATTGCGTTCCTGTTTAAATCCGGATCATTCTTTCAACATGTATGGGTTCATTTTGGGTTACCCACTTCTATTGTATCTGATCGAGATTCCCGATTTGTTGGGAAGTTTTGGTCAAGTCTATGGGAGTTGATGGACACTAGATTTAAGAAGAGCACAACATTTCATCCACAAACACATGGCCAAATAGAGGTGGTCAACAAGATAGTGATCTAGTTGCTCAGGGGCTATTGCAGCAAGCATCCCAAGCTTTGGGATGAACATTTATGTTCTATGCAACATGCTTACAACCATGCTAAACACTCTTCTACACAAAGATCTCCTTTTAAGACTTGTTTTGGTTTTACACCAAGGTATCCCTTGGATTTTGTCTTCGGAAAATACATAGAAGTTGATGGACATAGTGACGTGGACAAAGCAACCAAGTTCATTGAATAGATCCAAGAAATTCACCAGACAGTGCAAGAATAGCTGGAGAGAAGTCAGGCAGAGTACAAGGCAAGGCATGATAAGCATCGAATTGAGCATAGCTTCCAAGTTGGTGATCAAGTCTGGTTGTACATCAGCAAAGATAGAATGCAAGGTGAAGGTAAGAAGCTAAAGCTAATAAGGTATGGGCCTTTCAGGATACTTGAGAAAATTGGTGAAAACGCTTTTCGCCTTGATTTTCCAGCTTATATGCATATCTATTCAGTGATTAATGTAGAGAACTTGAGACTATATGAACCTTCACTGATTGAAGATCCCAAAGAGCAAAGTTAGTTGCCTTCTATTGGTGATCTGTTGCCTGAATATCTCAATGAGTTGCAGGAAGACACAGTTCTGGTTGGGAAGGTGAGAACTACAGGGAGAGGAGTACCTGAAAATCAGACTTAAAGGTTCAAAACCAAGCAGTGCAAGATGGATAGAGATTGGACAAGTGAGGAAGTTGTATCCTCACTTGATTGATGCTTAAAAACCAACTTTTGGTGGTCCAAAAGCTTTTTTAGTGGAAGGCGTGATAAAAAATGGATCCTAAAAAAACCCTCTAAGTCTTCAAAAATCAAACTATCTCAAAAGAAAAACCTTCAAAAAATGGCAGAAAAAACTATCGGGAGTGAAAAACATGAAGAAATAGTGGAAAACAGGCCTATCGAAGGTCAAAGGAACAACACACAGGAGTCGTCGGATCTGGCCGATCAACTGTCCAAATCCGATCGACATACTTCCATCGGCGGAGGCTATCAGAGGCTATCAGAGGCTACCATATGAAATATGTGATAGCAATCAGTGTGAGCCAACAAGGACTGTTTATCAAGTGTGCAGATCGATGGCCCAGGTTACTCACAATATCGCAATCGGCAGATTACAAAGGAGTGCTTACAAACGGCCCAAGGTCTATGTGATCAATCGCATCAGAATATTGTGTTGGATTAATACAATGGAGCAGGGCCGATATAAATATGGCTTGTGATAGCTAGACCTGATGGGGTTATAGATGATATTTAACATATTTTGAGATCCAGAAAATGGCATTTTTCTGTGTATTTTGCATTTTCATCAAATAAATGAAATACAAAGTAAATGTGCCCAATGCGATAAAACCGAACCCGATGGAACTTATAAATTCAAATTTATATTATTTGAAGTCCGCCTAAAGCCATTCGATGGTATTTTTAGTTTTTTAATGTACTTTTACAAATACAAAGAAAATGTGAATTAGATGATATAACGGACCCGAAAGGATTTTTATACACAGCGAGATGTGTTTAAATTCCGTAGCAAGCAGGATTTCGGGTGGGCCGTAGGCGGTAAGTGGTATTGTTCAGGCTCTGCACGAGCCCATACACTGGCCACCACGTGGCCAAGTGCTAGAGAGAGAAAACCACCCTTTTAGGGTGGGTAATCCTCGGGCACATAAGCCACCCGAAATCAATAATAACCATTGATCAACAATCACTTGCGATCGTGCCCAAAGACAGATCCGAAGGGAATATATGGCGGAATTAATGATTTTTGAAGTCTAATATACTACGTTTGGGTAGATTTTCTTGTGTTTTATTGTATTTCTCTGTGTAAACAGAGAATGACTATTATGATGATTTCAAAGGCGCCGATGGTGCTTCTGTTACAGAGAAGGTGGCCACCATCCTTGAAGATGTAAAGCAATGATTTCTTAATTCTCAGAGGGGATCTGAGCGGAAAAAGGTCGAGAGCTAGAGAGCCGAGAAGAGGAAATGAATAGACAATGTCGATTGGCTTAAAATCCACAAAAGACAGAAGACAAAGACAAGCAGTGTCGAGACAAAGAGAAAATAGAACTAGAGAAGGAGAGAAAGAGTTTGTGTACTTAGAGAGGCTTGAGGGATTCAAGAAAACTCCTATTGTTTTTGTATTTGTTATGTTGATACTCAATTTGAGCTCACATTTTGTAAAATTCTGCTCTTGAAGACATAATATAGAGGTCATCACTAAAGGCTGGATCATGAGACGTAGCCCAAGAGTTTTGGGTGAACTCCATATTAAACTTGTTGTGTTATGTGTGTTTTCCTATTATGTTTCTTTAACTGCTTCATTGTCTATGTTATCGCAATCTTATCGATCCATTGCACTAAGTAATATAGGAAAATTCATGCACATGAGTATGTAATACCTTAATATTAGTCTAAGATCTCATTATCATATCATATCCAAAGTCAATAAGACATCCTGTTGTGTGCATTGGGATAGACAACAACGGATAGCCCAACCTCTACTAGCAAGGGAGTAGGCACACATCCCGAATCACTTTCTATTGTGCTTAACACACTCCAGATGGAAGAAGCAAACTAAAGTTTCCCTCCATTCCTCCTATCATTTGAAATATTTAACTACAATGTTCACAACTGCTTGGTTGATTCTAGCGTGGCCGCTAATGTCATGCCACTCTTCATTGTTGAAAAGATCAATTCGGAATGGAGCGAGACATCCACACAAATCATCGAACTAGATCGAACATAGGTACCAGCCATTGGTGAACTATGAGCCCTGATCATATGACTATCTCATGAGAGTCGAGTCCACTAATGCATCAAAATAGTTGTTGTGGACATACCGGAAGCATGCTGCTTACTACTCAACAGAGATTGGTACAGCAAGCTAGACGAATATTTTTCTACAGACTAGTCCCC
This sequence comes from Pinus taeda, assembly GCA_000404065.3. Taxonomy (NCBI): domain Eukaryota; kingdom Viridiplantae; phylum Streptophyta; class Pinopsida; order Pinales; family Pinaceae; genus Pinus; species Pinus taeda. The sequence continues at coordinate 57,083 of APFE031065302.1, forward strand.
CATGTGGCTCCCATACAAGGGAAAATTCAACCAAATCTAGGTATTATCCTAGAGTTATATTAAGCACAATGTCACTCCCCTTAATGACAAAAATGAACTGTTGGCCTTCGCAAACCTCATGTTTGGAAACTGCCTCTTGGAAACAACATTGGGATGTTATCTTCCATGACAATGTCCAACCACACTAGACACGTACTTGGGACTCCTTCCATTCCCAACTGATGGTAATGAAACATGTATAGTGCATTGTACCAATAGTAGCAGTAGTAGTAGCAATAATAGTAGCAACAGTGCAAGTGCGGTAAACGCCCCATGTACAAACGAGCTGTGGGCCATGTATTTTGACAGATCAAAGGCACATGACAACTAAAGAACGAGGTGTATGTTGGCCGCCCAAAAACAACATAAAACACATGATTTCAAGCTATTTTAAGTTCAAGTGCACAAACAACGTTGCTGAGTATGAAGCACTTGTGTTGGGTTTACAAAGGGCCATCAGCCTCAATGTGCTCGCACTTAAATTGATACTGCATTCCATGAATAGTGTTGATGCTTTCAAGGACACAAAAGTTGATGAATATGAGCATGAGAAACTCCTGAAAACTACAGCTGGTGGCAAGAAATGCAACCCCATACCTAAGGGTGTGGTTTATCTCAACAAGCTTTATGACATGAAGAACCTCTGTCAAGGGCCAAGAAATAGTAGAACCCATAGGTCCACCACTACGAACGAACATAACAACCTGGGAACTAGTCACGATCTGAAGATAGCTAGTCTTGGTACAAACTGCACATCGTAGCAACAACATGTCTTTGACCGCTTGATCAAACAATACTGTGATGTGTCCGCGTGGGCACATGATGACCAGAGTACATATGACACGTGAATAATCCAACACAGGATTCTATGTAAAGGAGGAGCCAAGCCATTTTAGCAAAATCTAGGTAAAACACATATGTCATTTGATCTCTTATACAGAAAGAATTGACTAAGTTGTTGGATGTTTGGATTACTTACAAAGTTCGTCACCATACATGAGTTTATAATTTAAGCTCTACACGTAAGAAATCTTGGGAAATTTGTTGATGCATTGATTTCATAAACTTGGACCACTCCTGGAATAAAAAAAAAAACTATCTCGTGCCATCATCAGAGCCTATGTTGCACACAGTATCTGAAGTAGTGGTGTCTTATTTACTTAAAGGTATTTTGGAATACCTCCAGGTTCCGGTAGCAGAACTCGGTAACCTTATACTGGTCTGTGAGAAGCTTGGTACACACACATGTCATCTACAACCACTTGACAGGAGGGTTGACAACCTTCCTATCAATGGCCAATATCTCAAGCATCACTTCAAGTAGGTTAGGTTGGGCCTATGCCATGTACATAGTCTACTTGCTGCTTGTTGTTTTCATATTGTTTTCCTTGCTTACTATCTTTGTTTTTATTTTATTTATTCTACTTACTATTTTTGTTTACGCTTGTTTTGTTCGCTTGATACCTTACTATTTTTGTTTCTGGAAATAAGTGCTACCAACTACTACATTCTAGCTTTTGAATAGAGTATGTGGTTAAGATTTGAAGAGACTTGTGATGCTACAGCACTTGGTCAGTCTTGTGTCTGTCTTCTCTGTGCCTGGTTACAACCTTCAGTCGATGAAATCTCGATAGAAAATACGAACCATTTGCAAGGGATGTTTTGGTCCAACCATGAACCTATGTCCACAGTGCGAAGCCCCATGCCTGTACTCAGCCTTCTACTCTATGTGTTCAAGCTCAACCAACTAGTAGAAACGGAGAAGAGGAAAATGTAAACAATCAAACCTATGTTAGAGGTATTACATGCTTCTCTAAAGGAACAACCTCTTCTGATCTCAATAAGTCGAGATCCCTCTTCCACCAAAAAGATAAATAAGTGCCTATGCTCAGTCCTATTGAAAAAATATAAAGGAGAAAGAAGAGAAAGGCTTCCTTCGCGGAGAGGTGAAACATGCAACTCCATCGGGGTACTGACCAGGTCACTAGTAGTGGAGAAATGTGTGTGTTCCTGTGTGACTCCATCGGGGTAGTATCCAGGCTTGCTAGCAGTGGAGCAACACCAGAGATGAAAAATTATACTCTAAAAATCTTCAAATCGTGAGCTAAACTACCCTTCTCGAATTCGAAACACTCTGATCAAGCTGAACTTTTGATTGTGTTTGATTGAGTTGGAAAAAGGTGAACAATATATGTCCATGGGTTAAGTGGGGAAGCCGAACTAACCCGCACAACAATTAAATACTCCTCGAAAGACCAAGACCCTGTTCTATCAATGAACCAAAATAAAGAAGTTGGAGTTCTACCAATGTGTCACCAAGTGTTGTAGTGGCTATAACCACCCTCCAAAATTTTGGCTTGCACCCAACTTCGAAGCCTCCTTGAGAGTTTCACTTGATGACTGCACACACTCGAACTCACTCTGTGAGCTCATGTGAGTCTTTGCACCCACCTTTCTTGTTCATTTCACCCAAGTTTTTGCATGTTGAGGTCAAAGTCATGCTTGCGACCATGCTTTGGTCATGCCCAAGGTCTTCGCTTCATATGTACATGTTTTGTTTTCTATTAAAACATTTGTCGCACTCACACACAGAGTCACATTCACTATCCCCAAGGGTCTTCATAGTCAATCAATGATCAATCACAAGTGTTGTGCTTGTCGCTTGCACCATCGGTCAATCATGTTGAAAATGTATGTCTACATGGTTTGAGTTGTCTCGTCGTCGAGTCATGTAAGTGTGTGTTTGCAAGATCACATATGCATATTTCACTCGTTCACACAATTATTCATTTTTCTAAAGTTTTGACGATCGAACTCCCCTCTGACAGCTGGACCATCACCCCACTATTGAATCGATCGACTATCACCCAAAAGAGCGCAGAAGCACTAAGAAAGTCATTTTAAGTTGCACTACCTGCAAGTAAATGAATCAGCCTTCATGTTGGTCAACTAGAGAGTTTAACCTGACGACCACCCCAGAACTCACTCCCCTAAAAAATTACGTAGAGGTTACAGACCTTGCCTGCTCCACTGGCTGGGAAAAATGGGCTGACATGCCGGATAGACACCCAGTGCTAGTCCCTATCTCCCTTAGAAAATAACGCAGTTTTCATGAGCAACTCCTTTGCTTCCTAGCAGTCTACTTAGCTCAGAAACTGCAGATAGGTGATCAGCAGGCCAACCTCCCAGCATCAACACAGTTTTTCCCACCATGTTATCAAACCAGCAAACAAAAATATAGAAAAGATAGATGAATGCCTTATAAATAAGCCTCTTTGAGGGGGAAACCTCCTTTACATTACACAAATGAACAATGCTTGGATGATACAAATGACATGACCTCCTTTCTATATATAGGAGTCTAAGGGGTCATAATATAATCAGAGCCAACATAACAATAATAACGTAAGGGCACAATAATAACAATAGTGGGCTTCTATGGGGCACAATAATAACAATATGGGGACTACATCGGCACAAAAATATAATAAGGAGGTTGTACTAATAACAATAAGGGGTTAGACTAGTAGTATAGTGACCTAACATGCCCCTCTCCCTTCAAAACGTGTTGTCCTCAATGCTTGAGTAGTTCTTGCTTCTTATGTATAAAATTCTTGTCCTCCCATGTGGAATCTTTAGCAGGTAAGTTCTTCCACTTGATGAGATACTCTGAAATTGATCGATTTCGTAGCTGTCAGGTTCTTGTTTCTGTGACTACTCCAGGCTCCAATATGACTTTTCCTTCCTCATCAAGTTCTGGAAATTTTTTTGAATTGGGATCTTCTGCAACTTTTGAATGAGTGGCGACACTTCTTCATCCTTCTTACATTCATACCTTGCTTCATTTATCCAATTTGGTTGGATAATAGAAATGGCACACAACAATGCTTCCACATCCCCATCCTTTCTTACGAGTGCATCTGCCACAACATTTTGCTTCCTTTTTTTGTAGATGATTTCAAAGTCATAACCCAACATCTTTGTGACCCATTTTTGTTTCTCTTCAGAGGATAATCTTTGTTCTAAAAAGTATTTAATACTATGATGATCTGTTTTTACCTTGAAATGTCTTCCCATTAGGTAAGATCACCATTTCTTAAGTGTGTGTAGTATTGCCAACATTTACTTCTCATACATAGCTTTCTTGAGGGACATTTGTTTGTATGTATGTAACCATAAAAATACCCAATCACCTACATCAAACTTCTTTCATTGCAATGTTGATATGCCTATTGTTTCATTTGATTCCTCACCAAAGTGGCGTTATCTTTTAAAAGTTGGAGAAGTTGTTGTGGATGCTCGATGTGATATTTCACTGCTTGAATCTTTTTCTTCAGTCCTTCTATATTGAGAGTTTGAGGATTGGTAATTTCTTCCAACACATTACAATATATGGTCGGATTCATTTCTTGATGCTCTATGTGATCTTTCACTTCTTGAACATTTTTCTTCTTGATATGTCCTTCTATATTGATAGTTTGAGGAGGGGTAAATCTTGCCATTGCATTACAAGATATGGTCAGATTCATTTCTTCTTTCTTGATGTGGTCTTTCACTTCTTGAACCTTTTTCTTCTTGATATGTCCTTCTATCTTAAGAGTTTGAGGAGTAGTAATTCTTTCCAATTCTTTACAAGATATGGTCATATTCATCTCTTCTTTCTCCGGGGTTGGTTCCTCGTGTATATACTCTTCTTTTGATGTTTCTTGATCTTTTTCTTCTTTCTCTCCACAATCAATGTAAAATAATTTCTTCTCAGCACACTTATGACCTTTAACGTATTTGTTATCACAATTGTAACAAAGCCCTTTTTCTCTTTTTTCTTCCAATTGTGTGGTGTAACCCTTGTAAGTTGTGGAAGGCTAGGAGAAACAACACTTCCATCTTTATAGTTGTGAGGGGTAGACTTGCTTGTTGCCATAATTTTGCTTTCCACTTTGTAACAAATCCCTTTTGCTCTTTTTTCTTCCAATTGTTGTGGTGTTTCTCTTTGTATCCTCATAATGTGCTATCATTTCCTTCGTGAAAATTGACCACGTAACAAGTTTTTTACAAGAACAAAGCCCTTTATACCATAAAAATTGATCTATCTCTAAATATGAAGATGCAATACATACCTTTTGTAATAGTAGTACACCATGTAGATCAAAATATTGCTCCATCTGTAGTACCCAATTTACCAGATCCTTGCCACCAAACTTCCTCATACCATCCTTTCTTGATTTTTGGAGCTTGATCCTGAAACGACTGTAACTCTGTAATTTCAGATCTTCAAGCTCTGAAATTTCTTCTTGCGGTAGCTCTCTGTGTTCTCTTTCTAATCCTGCAAGTCTGATCAAGATTGGATTCTGAAACTGATATAAAAAAAAACTATAGGAATTCTTCTTTCTGTAACTTCTTACGAAATTTCAATTTTATGCTCAGAAAGAAAGTTATGACAATTTTCCCAATGTCACTTATTTAGGATGTAATTTCGTAGCTTGTAGAAACCCTAAATGTCTAAGATTATATCTCTAAAAATATAGCGAGACAAGATCTAAAATTCGTACATGAGCTTCATCAAGATTTCGATTCAAATGGGTTTTAATTTAAGAGTCTGAACATTCATAGAACAAATATTATAGCAAATAGTTCACGATGACCTGTTTGAGATGAAATTTTGGAGCTTGCAAAAACCCTAATTTCCTCAGATCATATTTCCTAAAATATAGCGAGACAAAATCTCAAATTCGAAGGCATGGTTTAGACCGATTTATTCTCAAATAGGTTTTTTTTTTTTAGCTTCTACATCTTCGTAGCCAAAAAGTTATAGGGAAAATTCCACGATGACCTGTTTGGAGCAGCGAAACCCTAGAACCCACAACTCTGATATCAAATGTTATGAAACCAGCTCACAAAAGATAAATGAACGCTTTATAAATCAACCTCTTCGAGGGGGTAACCTCCTTTACATTACACAAATGAACAATTCTTGGATGACACAAATGACAAGACCTCCTTTCTATATATAGGAGTCTAAGGGGTCATAATATAATCAGAGCTAATGTAACAATAATAATGTAAGGGCACAATAATAACAATAGTGGGCTTATATGGGGCACAATAGTAACAATATGGGGACTACATGGGTACAAAAATATAATAAGGGGGTTGTACTAATAACAATAAGGGGTTACGTTAGTAGTATAGGGGCCTATCACACCAACAGATCCCAATAGCCGACTGACAGTTCCTCTAAGGAATTGTGCAGTTTTGGCTGCCAATCTCTAGCAGCTGACAACTAATTCCCTCAGAAATTGCGAGTTTTTGTTGCCAGTGACCCAGCAACTGACTTCCAGTTCCGTTCAGGAATTGCATAGTTTTTGTTCACAGTGACCCAAAATTTGTTTGCTAGTTACCCTCAGGAATTATGCAGTCTTTGCTGTGAGTGTCCTAGTAGCCCACTGGTTTCAGAAATTGTGTATATTTTTCCTACCCAACCTTCCTGCAGTTGGGAATGTTCCTCCAAAAAACTGTCTAGTTTTGTCCTTGAGTTGATCCAGACCCTGCGAATAGTGACTGTCAATTCGTATTGCCCATCTTCATCACCTAGTGACTCTTGCACGATTTTCATCAGCATTGCCTAGAGCCTCCATCCCACCTCGTAACCATGTTACCTCTCCCCATCACCTACATCCGAAATGATCACGCATCATGGTAGACTAGGAGTTTTTTGGATTTGATGTCGTTTCACCATGAGTGACTACAGATACAGGTACACAAATGAACATGGCACGAAAATGGATGGGATGAATGAAGGGAGCACATGCATAAAGGTCAGGTTCACCAACAGATGCACAGATGAAGCAAGCAAAGATATATTCTCGCGAATGGATTATCATGCAAAGATATGTTCACGGATGGACGGACGAGCGAACATGAAAGATGTGCTTACGGACAGACATAGAGATGAACATGTACCTTTCGCAAACATACGAACTTGTCAAGCTTACCAACATACATGCAAAGAGCAATGTGTGAATGCAACATCAAGCGAACCAACGACCATCGAAGACTCTGCGCACTTTGCCATGCAGAGGATAAGCTGGGACACAACATGTGGACATCCATCACCCAGCAGCACTGCAGTTCGACATGCACACCAACAACATTACTAACACTGTCATGTCAAGTCATGTCATGAGTCATTTCGTCCACACGTCTATTGTGGGTCATAGTGTTAATCAATGTAATATAATGTGGAAGTCCTAGTGACCCACTTGTTGTATGAAGAGTCATGTAAAGTCGAAAAGTCATGGAAGTCAAACAGTCATCAGGGTAGTTGAACAACCACAAGGGTTAATTTCACCCTTGGCTATAAATACCCCCCCATTTGTACATGAAAATGAATTTTCACCTTATCTCCTCCCACATAGCTAAGAGAGTCTGTAATATTTTCTTTAAGGAGTAAGTGGTGGCTCCAACGCCCTGCCCATGGGGTCAGTGATGTATGGTGTAACGATGTGTCTTAGAACTTTCGCTTAATTCAGAGGCTTGCTAACAGGCCAACACGTTTTCACACATGTATTGTAACTATTGTAAGACTAATATTGAACACAAGTAATTCATGTTGCTTTAATCTGTGTTGAACACTTGAACCTATTCACTTGTTGTAATACATATCTATTAATGAAAATATGGTCTATATGTTGTTAACATTGTCCTGCTTGTGGTGGCTACCTCCCCGGACATCAGATAGACCTTTCACATAAAAATTGTTATATCAACCGTTGCACTCACGCAGATCCCTTAGGTGTTGTACGTGTTATCCTTGTGTGTTGTGACTGTCACATCTGTGTGGACTATTCTTCCAGAAGTCGTGCATGTCCTGTTCTATTGTTGTTCCTAACAGAGTTGGGGCTTCCTCCCAACCAACTTGGGACTCACTCCCACCCTCTCCCTTTATAGTGAAAGAACCATTGACACATGTGACACTAGCAATTACCAGGCACGCGAACCTCACTTCTCGAAGAAAAAGCAAATCACTCTCCTGTGCTAACAAGCAAGTGTTGAGGAAAATATTTAAGATAATGGCAACCGGTCCATCATACCGGATGGGACTCCCACACCAAATGGTGTAAGGTCTAGTTCATACTTCATACGGGGTGATCCCCTGAATGTTAGTGGGTCTAGCACCATCAACAACTTTTCGATCCTTTAACAACTCTAAGATTTAGAGATTTTTTCTTCTCAAGTTCTTTTCATAGACCCACTACTTTGCACTCTAATTTTTCATTGTGCTTTTCCCTTTCCGTGAGTTGATGTGTCAAAGTGTCTATGACTATATTCTTTTCTTCCAAGCATATTTTGAGTTGAGTGATTTTTTCAAGAATATCTTTGTAATGTCCCCTAATAATAATAATAATTAATAACAATAATAATAAATAATAAATAATATAATATTAAAATATAATCAAATAAATAATAAACAATAAGAAAAATATAATAATAGTAAATAGATAATAAATAATGAATAAATATAATAATAACAAATTAAAAAAATAGTAAAGTTTATATAATATAATATATATATATATATATATATATATATATATATATATATATATATATATATATATTAACAATAAGTAAAGTTAACAAAAAGTAAAATAAAATAAGAAAGCGTTAACTAAGAGAACTATAAAAATAGTAAAAATAAGTGATGTTATCAAAAAGTAAAAAATTAATAAAATAAGAAAGAAATAAATTAAGAGAAAATTTAACTTAAGTAAAACTTAAAATAAAAGTTGCATGTTGACACATGGAATGTGTGCATGCGATTCCCTTCAATGTTTGGTCTATTTAATAGACGATGAGGAAGATGAGAGATCATTTTATCATCTATTCTCTTGGGAGAAATGTGTTGTAAGACAAAGGATTCCCTCGCAGTAGTATGTTGATAGAGGGCTCGAGTGTGGCCAGTGGTAGAAAGATTTTGTGCAAGTGAGCTTACGGTTGGGTGGAAAGTCGTCCCAAAAAACTGTGTTGCGGTTAGTAAGATTCAAATAGCATTCAACTTCGAAATTACAAGTAAAAAATATCATCGATGCATGTAAGTTGCCTTTGCTCCTATTTCTCAAAAATTCTATGCTAACTAGTTGAATAGAGTTGTGTTGATTGTAAATCGCATAATTGATCTAATTAGTTTCATGTTTTGATTTTGGGGTTGTTACATATGATATCAGAGCAGATTTTGAACTATATGGTACCATTTCCTTTATGACTAATTAATGTTATATTATTTTTAAAATATTATTTAGTGTCGAATTTAAGATATTATATTATAGAGAAAAAACCAATAACAATAATACTGGTTAACTTTACAATCTTGAAAGAAATTCATTACTTTAAAATTGAAATTTTAAGTATTAAAAAAAGTGTATATGAAAATACATAGATTTAATAATAATAATAAAAGGGGCCCACGAATAAAAGCATCGTTAAGTGTTGTTTTAGATTTTCTCCAAAAATATTATTAAAGCCATTATTTAAAAGAGTTTGTAGCATTAAAAAAATAATAATAAAAAAACAAATTTCTAAATAATAATAAAAAAACAAATTTCTCTCACGGTCATGAGATAGACCATGCACAATTCTAGCGGGCAAGTGATTGAGCCTTCGGCTCAGTGATACATCGCCTCAGTGAGCCTTCTTGAGCCTTCAGCTAGCCTTTCGGCCTGCCTTGAAGGGTGTACCCTTCGGCACACAGTAACAACGACCATCGGCACACAAAACCACGGCATCGGCACACAAAACCACGGCATCAACACACAAAACCACGGCATCGGCACACAACACCACTGCATCGGCACACAACACGACGGCACCGAACTCCTGCTGCACAAACCTTACTCAAATCTTTTCCTTCAACCAATCTACTGACATTAAAATTTTATCTTTAACCTGTATAATGATGGTAATTCAACAAATGGTCCGGACTACAAAAAACGACTGGTCCAGAATACAACTATAGGACTTGAAAATTGAGCTTGAAACCTGTCTTCATCTGTACGGCGCTGAATCGCCCTAGCTCTGATACATACCACATTCCTTGAATGACACAGACCACATTCCCCAGCTCTGATCCTTGAATGACACAGACCACATTCCCCAGCTCTGATCCTTGAATGACACAGACCACATTCCTTGGCATCCTGACAGGCATAGGGCTGTTTAGGCCCTTTTTCGTAGGTGGGACGTACTATTTTTTGTGACCAACGGCTTACGGCTCAGTGTTGCATACGCTCAATAGTACCTGCGTTGACCCTACCGCGTACAAGTATGGTCCATTTCATTCCTGAGACGGCGACCAACCCAGGACCACCATGCCTGTCTTCATCTGTCGGCGCCTTTCAACCTGTATCTGTACAGCGCCTTTCAACCTGCATTCATCTGTACAGCGCTGAATCACCCCAGCTCTGACACAGACCACATTCCTTGACATTCCTTGACTGACAGGCATAGGGCTGTTTAGGCCCTTTTTCGTAGGTGGGACGTACTATTTTTTGTGACCAACGGCTTACGGCTCAGTGTTGTCCCAAGACTCAATATTACCTGCGTTGACCCTACCGCGTACAAGTATGGTCCATTTCATTACTGAGACGGCGACCAACCCAGGACCACCATGCCTGTCTTCATCTGTACAGCGCTGAATCACCCCTAGCTCTGACTCAGACCTCATCCCTTTGGCCATAACAAAGAGACAGTGACCTGCTGCACCTCTCTGCACTCAATTCCAACACCCTCAACAAAATGTGGAATAGCCCGGCTTTAACCAGGCGGATCTTTAAATACCCTAAAGGCTGCTCAAAACTGTATTGGCTTTTGGCCTTAAGAATTTGCAATAATACACCTTTTTAAATATATAAAATAACATTTAAATAGAAAAATTAGCATAAATTATGTAATTTCATTGGTAATCCCCACAAATCACCAAATACAATATTAAAAAAAAAAAAAACTACCCAATATCCTTAAGAAAAAAGCCCTTTGCTACCACATATATGATATAATTGAAAAAACAACACACTTAAACCTATATAATATAATAAATAAATAAATAAACCAAACCTATAATAATATAATATAATAAATAAATAAATAAACAAAACATTTAATATATGTGATATAAAAAAAAAACAAAACAAAACACTTCAAGTGAAATGTGACTTACGATAATAATAAAATTAAAGCGAAACATGCAAATTTAAACCCAACACTCAAGTTTAGCGCCAAGCCATCAAGGAAGATGCCACTTATGCTAATAATAAAACTAAAGTGTAACAAAGAGGCTTAACAAAATAAAATTTATAAAAATCTCATGTTTAAACCTACACAAGCTTGGTGGACATCCAATACGTGCATGCGTATGCATTGTTAAAAAAATAAATAAATAAAAATGAGTTGCATGTTTGACCATTAACATGCTTTAGCATTGTAACCCTTATCATCCTAATATAATGATATAATAACGCGAAAGGTGTTTAGTGAACATTATTAAATATTTTATTAGTGAAGTATATGTTATATAGTCTAATAAAGGGAGTTGTCTATAATACGACTTTTTGGAGATTTTGGTGATAGAATCTGGTGGAAGAAATTGAGGTTAAATCTTGATTTGTTGCAGTTAAAATGTTTTTTTAACTGCATATTTGGATTCAACACCCTGAAAAACCCCTGGGACGCTTTGATTGTGCAGAAACTAGCTATCAAACTTGCGATTCCAATAAATTGTTGCCGGATTTTGACCGGAAAAACTCACCACAAAAGCTTTCAAAAAGTCGCATTATAGGCAACTGCCTAATAAAATGAAAGGTGTTTAAAGAAAATTATTAAATATTTAATTATTAAAGTATATGTTATATATTTAATGTTTAAAAATAAGTGTGTTATTAATGCATTAAATGAGGTTTCTTTTATTAGGAATCTGATTTTTAATATATCTGAATATATCTAAATTTATTTGAAATTATATTTTTGGGAATTTTTATGGGTATATATAAATTTTGTATTATATTTGTTATGTGGAAAAGAAATTTTGTATACACACAAATGGAATTGATTTTTTATGAAATGTGATAAGAATGTTTATAGTGTACTATTGTTCTATATTTGATAAGTATTGAGATGATTTTCATATTGTTGATGTTCCATGATATGGTGGCATGAAAATAATGATGCACATGTGGTTCTTATTTATATAGTTGTTATGATAATGATGATGTATGCTTGTGATGTTATGTTGAGGTATATTGACACGTGATTCATTTATTATGCGATGATATGTCTTTGATGTTGAATGTTGATGTTATAACTTAGGAGGATATTATGATGTGAAGCATGTGGTAATTGTATGTAGATTTATGACATGGTGAATTTTGTGATAACAATGATGTTAGGTTCTCATGATGACATGTAAGACTTGACAAGTGGATTATTTTTTATGATACTATGATTATTGCTAATACATTTGATGCATGTTGAGATGTGGTGATGGACAAGAAATCCACAAATAGGCAAAGAGGGTCATTTTATTTGATGATCTCATAGGAGCCCATACCTACAAGGGAAAATATGTAACACCATATGGGCTGGGGACAAACTCAATAATCACTACATATGTCAGTGGTTCCTTTGTCTTGTATAGCTCTTGATGGATAGCTCTTGAGAGGTTATGGGACCATCTTGAGGAGGCCAAGTGCCTAATATTATAGGTTAGGTGCCTGGCATTGGATTGGGATGCCGAAGTCTGGTGGGGGTGTAAGGACTTAGATGCCTAGGGCTGTGCACCTTACTAGTTGTGGAGGGAGTGGGTCAGCCTTGTGAGATGCCCAGAGTCATTGAGTACCATACTAGATGCCTGCCTTGGGGCAGATGAGGTCTGTAGTATACCTAGGGGAGATAATATGGGGTAGAGAGGGAGCTACCCAAGGGAATAATGTAATAATGGGATGGGCCATAGTAATAAATAAAGTGGTTAACCCGTGTCATGTAAGGGATCACAAGCAGTTAGCAATAATGTAATAAGCCCATTGTATTAGATAGATGGTATTGAGGGAACTGTTAGCCTTGTTGGCATGTGGCCCAACATGGATCCAAATATGCTCTCTAAGTCTTCAAAAGTTAGTAAAATTAGGCCAAAGATCAAAACAATCGCAGGAGGAGAGCCCTTAGAATGGCTGAAAAACACTATCAGGAGGCAAAAACCATAGAAAACTGTGAAAAAACAGAGTATTGGAGGCATGAGAAGTGAAATGCATAGTAGCCGTCAAATATGGCCGATCAATGGTCCATATCTATTCGGCGGATCGCAATTGGCGTGGACCATATAACACTTGTGACGATGACTGACGAAGTCAATGTGGACCGTCGATCAAGCGTGCAGATCGATGGTCCATGTTGCATTATAGGTTCACTATTGGAGATTATAAAGAGTGCTTGCAAATGACTCGAGGTTATCCCGATGTGCGATTGTGATCAATCACATTGCAGTATCGCAATCGAGGCTACACAAGGGAGCGGGCATATACACATACACATCTACAATTGGATGAACTAGACCCGATGGTTATATAAATATTACTGCATAAGATTTGAGATCCACTGAAAGGCATTTTCCTATGTATTTTCACATATTTCATTATTTAACAAAATACAAAGAAGCAATGCTAATGCTATAAGACCCGGACCCGAAAGGGTTTGTGAAGGGAAATATATAATAATTGAAGTCCGAAGGGAGCTAATTTTCACATTATTTTCACAATTTTTAACATATTTTTAAAATACAAAGGAGCAAGGCTGAAGCAAATTGTGATAGCGATGATGACGAACCCGATAGAGGAATAGACCATATTTAAGGACTTTTGAAGTCCAGAATGAATAGAGCTTGGCGGGATTTCACAGTGTTCCAGTGTTTTTATGTGAAACAGAAAACAGTCATTTGGTATTTGAAAGGATGTCAAAAGCTTGAAGACCCATTCCATTATAGAACAGAGGCTAGGAGACAAAAGCCGAGAGACAGAGGCCAGGAGATAGAGGCTGAGAGATAGATTTCCGGGAGACAGAAAGCCAGAAGGGGAAAAGCAACAGCGCAACACAGCCAAACCAACAAATGATCATGGAGAATCGCTGACATGAGTGAGCTACTTGATAGCAAGGAAAAATTACCAAAATTTGGTTACCGTTGTTAGAAAAAAAGACCTTTGAACTCATGCATCTCTAGTTATGGCATCAAATACTTAAAAAGACAGAGAGGATAGATTAAGAGCTCTCGAGCCTCAGAGGGTTCAAGAGCATTGTAGAAAGCCTATAAATGGCTAAAAGCTAAAAGTATGAAGGGTTCAACTTTTGGAGACTTTGGAGACTCTGCTCCTCTCAGCGTCTCATCTTCGTTCCAACAATATAAGATTCTTTTGATATTACATGTTCAATTCCCATTTTCTCTTATGTTCTAAGCTTGCACTTGAATAGGTTATTCATGTTTTCTTCTGCGTCTAATGCCAGATAATTGTCATCTTATCTCTGCGTTGATAAATTAGATTTGCAAGTTTCATTTACTTCCTATAGCTAACCATTCATATGTGTTTATGTATGCATCTACTGGTACAGTCAATATTCTCCATCTATCCATTGAATATATAAACTATTGAACACTAATGGTCTAAAGCCTTATAAAGTTGAGGGTGTTCATGCATGTATTGAGTGAAAATAGAGTTGAAACAATCATCGGACTTGATCTAAACCATCATCCATTCCAATAGTTCATAGTACAATATTGAAGATTTACATGTTACCAGGCATCTCCGAGATACAACCTAGGAGAGTTTCCTGGAGTGCTAACATAATTGGCGCCATTGCCGGGGAGAGGAAACTGAAGCTCAACTTCCTTGGGGAATGACATAGGTCCAGCTTTGATGATAGACAAAGTTTGGACACTATTTCGGTTGTAATTGTCTATCTGGAGACTTTATTCGAGGATGAACCTCTTGGGAACTCCACTCCGTAGTGCTAGCTCAGTTTGTGAGGCATACTAGGAGAAATCCTCAGAAGCCACTAGCTGACTCGGTGCCTGACCCTGAAAAAATCATCAAAGAAAGAAAGGCGTTGCAGAAAGGAGCATCATGTTCAAGTAACTCTAAACAATATTCTATATCTCTGCAAGGAAATCCTGTAATAAAGAAAATACATGTTGAGAGTATACCATCTAATACTAGCAATAAAGAAAAAATCTCAAAGATTCATAAAGCTACTTATTCTTTAGGTTCTTCTTTCGTTGTAAGCCCAAAGGAAGCCTCTCCTCCCATCCCTCATACTCCTTTAATCCTATCAGTCACTTCTCAACCCTCTGTCATTCAAACTTCCATTACCCTTATAGCCACCACAGTTATGGCAGCATCCAACCAAAATGGAAAGAATCATAGCTGTTAGGTATGAACCTTTAGTACCACCCACTCCTGTGAATTCCATGCCTACTGGAGAATATCAGAATTATAGGCCTAAGTTCACTGGGACTGAAGGTGTTATAGCTGAAGAACATATTCAATCATTCTATAGCTATGTTGATAACCTAGACATTAGTGAAGATGATGTGTGGATGAGAGTCTTTGTCCAAAGCCTAGATGGAGAGGCTAGAAAATGGTTCATATCACTGACCCCAAGGTCTATAGTAGATATTAAGGATTTAGATGATGCATTCCTAAAGCATTAGGGGGATAAGAAGGATCTACTCTACTACCACACCGAGTTTTGGAACTTAAAAAGGGAAAATGGTGAGTTGTTGTCTGATTTCAATAAGAGATTTAATTGCATGTATAGCAAAATACTAGCTAAAGTAAAACCCACCACTACCTTTGCTAAACTCACCTATGCCAGTGCCTTTGATTCTGACTTCTATCTAGTGTTGAGGGAGAGATGGTGTGCTACCTTGGTTGATATGTAGGATGCAACCTTGGAAGTAGAATCAAACATCATGGCTGTAGAGAAGCTCAAGGGGAATGTTAATAGAAGGAGACAAAGGGGCGAATCTTCATCATCTTCAAATCCAAAGATAGATAAAATGACCAAGATGATAGAGTCATTAGCCTCTGAAATCTCCAAATTAAAGGTTGAGTAGCACCCTGGGAAAGAAAGAGTTCCTAATACCTATGCTCCTATAAATCCAAATCCATATAGAAGAGCTAATGAGCAGTTTTAGATTCTACAAAGAAGCAAAGATGTCAATGAAGACCAAAGGGTGAAGACCCCTTTCCAGAATGTAATCATGGAAGAAGAGTAGTTTGAAGAATATGAAGAGATCCATTATCTGGAAGACAAATATAGCGTCTCCTTTTTTACCTTAGTTGCCTATGAAATGATCATATCAGCCAAGAGTGGGATGGTGGAGTTGTTCTACAAACTGAAGATCAGCACAGATATGATCTAAGGTCGAAGATGAATAATGCCAAGGAAAATCCTATTCAAAGAGTTGTTGTCCCTACAATACAACAAGCTAATAGGCAGAAATGAACGGCAGTGGATCTCATCATCCTCAAAGCTCCAGCTCACGACGTAAGAGGCCCTGACAAGTCTCCTTCTCCTTCCAATTTTGAATCAAAAATATAGAAGCTAAGAATACGTATACCTCTGATCGAACTAGTGAAGAATGAGTCCTTCAAGAGATCTATCCTCGAAGCCCTTGAGCCTAAAGCCATCCGACCCTCCACTGACTATGAAAATATGCAAGATGACAAACCAACCATTGTTCTCAGCCTAATGATTGAAAATTATGATGACAACTCCCCATGATTCTATGTCTCTCTGACTATTCATGACAAAATTCTTCACAACTACCTTCTGGACACTGGAGCTAGCCATAATCTAATGCCCAAGGCTGTCATGGATGAATTGGGTCTTGACATTACCAAGCCCTATCATGACCTATTTTCTTTTGATTCTAGAAAAGTGAAATGTTTGGGATTAATCGAATACCTACCCATCACCTTGTCTTAGTTGCCCGTGAAAAGCATGATGATGGATATTGTGGTAGCAGATGTACCCCCCAAGTTCAGCATGTTTCTTTCCAGAGGTTGGATGAAGATATTAGGTGGAACATTGCAAAATGATCTATCCTATGCTAATATTCGAGTCTTCAGAGGTGAAAGTAGGAGATTATATAGAGAGACTCAGTTGGCTTATATAACCAGTGATGAAAGGAATCCCACTAATCATCCCATCTATGTTGTCGACACTAATTTTGGAGCCTCTATTCTTCATATTAAAGAATCTCAGTTGGCCTCCACGCAACTTATGAAACTTGTTCACCAGATCACAGAGGAAGAAGGCCCACAAATTTGGGGCATGTTCTTTGATGCAGGTTGCTCTAAGGAAGCTGCAAGGGCAGGTGTAGTCCTTGTGTCTCCCACACAAGAATGCATTCATTTCTCTTTCAAGTTAGCCTTTCAGGTCACAGATAACATAGCATAGTACGAAGTCTTGGTATTGGGCTTAAACGCTACTAAAGAAATGGGCATCAAAGGTCTGAAGGTGTTTGGAGATGCAAACCTCATCATTCAACAGGTCAACAAAACTTTCTAAGCAAAGCATCTAAGGCTAAAAGCATACAGAGATGAGGTATGGAAGCTCACGAGTTCTTTTAATAGTTTCAACATTTCTTACATCCCTAGAATGAAGAACCAACTTGTTGATTCCATTGTTGTGTCTGCTAGCAAGTTTATTCCTCCTTTGCCTCCTAAATTGACTTATGAAGTTCAGGTGAAATATAGACCATCTCTACCTAACAATGTCAAATACTAGAAAGTTTTTGAAGATGATGATGAAATTAATAGGCTTTTACAAGTCTTTGATGAATTTGCTAAAATGCACATTGACCAAGAAAACGAAGCCATTGAAGAATACAACCAGTCCAAGCTAAAGGACGAGATTGGTCAGGATAACATTGTTCAGTTACCTAGTAACCATATACCCAAAGGATTGGTGCCCCTAGAGAAGTTGTTTGATCATAATGATGCACCTTATAAGCCTACCAAAAAAGAAAATTAGTTCGCCATTCATAGACATAATGTATTCAGTCCAGCCCATCCAAAGTACATAAATCTGTCCACGCACTTTCCTTATGCCAAAAGTTCTGAGTATTTCACCCTAATAAAACAATTTGCTGATATTTTTGCTTGGGAGTATAGTGATATTAAGACTTATGACACCAACATCATTCAGCATAAGATTCCACTGGAGAAGAACACCATCCCTTTTAAGCAGAAATCAAGACCTATCAGCACTCTGTTATTTCCTTCGATTGAAAAGGAAATAAAAAAACTACTGGAGGACAATGAAAAGAACTAGGATTCCAAGTTAAATTTTGCACTATGGGCTGATAGATTTACCAACAAGAAGTCCATAGGATATTCTCCATTCAAGCTGGTTTATGGCACTGATGTTGTTCTTCCTATCCAGCTGATTCTCCCTGTGGCCAAATTCTTTCAAGAAGAACAGGATGAAACGAATGAAATTTTAAGGAGAATGAATAACCTGGTTGAATTGCAACAGATTAGAGAGCAACTGGTTGAGAAGTCAAAAGTTCATTAAAAGAAAATCAAAGAAACCTTTGACAGGAAGGAAAAAGCGGACAATTTCCAAGTTGGTGACTTGGTTCTCAAATGGGATGCATTGAAGGAAAAGAAAGGTAATCATGGTAAGTTTGACTCCTTATGGATAGGTTCGTTTGTCATTGCTTAAATTCAGCAGAACAATACCCTTATTCTGCATAGTCTGGAAGGAGAAGAGGCTTTTGGTGGCCTAGTCAACGGGCGGTTCTTGAAACTTTATTTCATTTAAGGCTTTAAAGTCTTCATATTGTAAAAAGATTTTTCAGTTTTTATTTTTTATGCAAAATAAACTCCATACCTAATGGAACACTAGGAGATAGATTTGATTTTGGTTTTACACGAAAGGCATTGGTCTATGGTTCTTGAAACCTTGCAGGGAGGCTTTCATCCCCAGAAGGAGCTAGTGTTAGCCTTGTTGGCATGTGGCCCAAAATGGATCCAAATATGCTCTCTAAGTCTTCAAAAGTTAGTAAACTTAGGCCAAAGATCAAAAAAATCGCAGGAGGAGAGGCCTTAGAATGGCTAAAAAACACTATCAGGAGGCAAAAACTAGAGAAAACTGTGAAAAAAAAGAGTATTGGAGGCGTGAGCAGTGAAATGCACAGTAGTCGTTAGATCTGGCCGATCAACAGTCCAGATCTAATTGGCGGATTGAAATCGGCACGGACCATATAACACTTGCAACGACGACCAACAGAGTCAACGTGGATCGTCGATCAAGTGCGCAGATCAACAACCCATGTTGCATCGCAGGTTCGCTATCGTAGATTACAAAGAGTGCTTACAAATGGCCTGGGGTTATCGAGATGTGCGATTGTGATTAATTGCATCACAGTATCGCAATCGGGGCTACATAAAGGAGCAGGCATATATACATACACATCTATGATCCAATGAATCAGACCCAACGATTAGATAAATATTATTGCATAAGATTTGAGATCCGTCGATAGGTATTTTCTTATGTATTTTCACATATTTCGTTATTTTACGAAATACAAAGAAATAGCATTGATGTTATAAGACCCAGACCCAAAAGTCTTCGTGAAGGGAAATATATAATAATTGAAGTCCGGAGGGAGCCAATTTTCACGTTATTTTCACAATTTTTAATGTATTTTTAAAATACAAAGGAGCAAGGCCGAAGCGACTTGCGATAGCAATGAGGATGGACCCGATAGAGGAATAGACCATATTTAAGGAATTTTGAAGTCCAGAATGAACAAATCTTGGCAAGATTTCATAGTGTTGTACCGTTTTTCTGTGTAAAACAAAAAGTAGTCATTTGGTATTCGAAAGGATGTTAAAAGCCTGAAGACCCATTCCGTTACAGAACAAAGGCCAAGAGACAGAAGACAAGAGATATAGGTTGGGAGACAGAGGCCGGTAGATAGATTGTCAGGAGACAGAAGGCCGGAAGGAGAAAAGCAACAACACAACACAGCCAAACCAACAAATCATCATGGAGCATTGCTGGCACGAGTGAGCTACTTGACAACAAGGAAAAATTACCATAATTTGGTTACTGTTGTTAGAAAAAGAGACCTCTGAACTCGTGTGTGTCTAGTTATGGCATCAAACAGTTAAAAAGACAGAGAGGATAGATTAAGACCCCTCGAGCCTTAGAGGGTTCAGGAACATTGTAAAAAGCCTATAAATGGTTGAAAGTTAGAAGTATGAAGGGTTCAACTTTTGGAGACTATGGAGACTTTGCTCCTCTCAGCGTCTCATCTTCATTCCAGCAATATAAGCTTCTTTTGTTGTTACATGTTCAATTACCATTTTCTCTTTTGTTCTAAGCTTGCACTTGAATAGGTTATTCATGTTTTCTTCTGTGTCTAATGCCAGATAATTGTCGTCTTATCTTTGCGTTGATAAATTAGATTTGCAACTCTCATTTACTTCCTGTAGCTAGCCATTCATATGTGTTTAGCTATGCATATGTTGATACAATCAGTATTCTCCATCTATCCATTGAATCTATAAACTATTGAGCATTAGTGGTCCAAAGCCTTGTAAATATGAGAGTGTTCATGCATGTCTTGAGTGAAAATAGAGTTGAAACAATCATCTAACTTGATCCAAACCATCATCCATTGCAATAGTTCAGAGAACAATATTGAAAATTTATATGTTACCAGGCATCTTCGAGCTACAACCTAAGAGAGCTTCCTGGAGTGCTAACAGGAACCATGGTAATGACCCATGGTATGTATGTATGAGGTCTATATAGAGGCTAGAGACTCCCCATTGAGAGATGTCAAGGATTATTGTATGAGCAAGCATATGGCTTGTGGAGTGTTCTCCTTCCTTAAGGAGTGAATGTATGGTGTTGCCTTACCTTAAGGGTTTGGATTAATAAAGAAGCATTTCCATATATATTCCGATCTTGTTATTATTGGTGATTATTTATAGTTCTTGGGTATATTGGTATCATTTCATATATTTGCAAGTCAAATCTATAACATAACAAATGAATGAAAGAAGAGTCAAACAACCAGAAGGGAAGTTGAATAAATACTAAATGGACAAAATTATTATAAAAAGAGCTGACTAAAAGCCAAAAATATAAAATCTAAACCTAAAAAATGTGTTAGAAATAAATAATAATAATAATTAATTATTAATAATAGTTATATTTTATTTACTAATAATTAATTATTCATTCATTATAGTAAATAAATAATTCTTTATTATAAATAAATAATCATCAATAATTATTATTATTAAATTAAATTCTCTTAATTAACTTAATAAAAAAAAATCCATTAATGAATAAACTAATAAATTTATTAATACCTAACTAAACATTAGTAATAAATAATTAATATTAATTTTCAATTTAAGAAATATAGACAATGAATACATTTATTAATTAATTTACTTATTAGTAATAATTATTTAGTCACTTGCCCATGGGGCTTTAGATTGATGGTGAATGAGTGCACCGTTAAGACACTCCTTGTGATAGGTCACTGGTTCAAATCCCCCGTGGGGCTTACTTACCAAAAAAAAATAAGTAGTCACTCATTGATAATTAATTAATTATTTACAAGTAATAAATAAATAATTATTAATATGCATAAATAATCAGTAATAATAATTTATTTATTTTATTATTCATAATAAATATTTAATAACCAAAATATAAATAGAGTCTAAAACTAAGAACTAGTATTTCTAATTAAATCCACTATAATTTAATTTAATCTTAAGAACATAAAGAAAAGGTAAAGGATAGAAAATTAGACGTGGGATACCATACCTTGGGAAGCAGAACTAGAAGAATTAATATGTCTGATTAAAGCAAGCCAATTTCCACTAATCTCATTCCCCCAATCCTTATTGACATTATGTGGATGCTTCATAATCTCAAGTGCTTCTCTGATTTTTCTTCTTTTGATAGTGTTCTTCCCTAGTGATAATCTTGGCACTTTCTAAACAAACATGATGCTTGGTCTTCGAGAAATTTTCTACAAGGGCTTAAGAGTGAGATCTTTCATTCTTAATATTGAGTTCATGCTCTTTTAGTCTCATCTATAATGAGTGTCCTGTCTCTACAATATAACTCTTTCCACAGGAATAATCAATCTTGTAAAACCCCTTAAGTTGTTGTTGATCGATGTTATCCTTGACAGACCTCATTCTTTGCCTAATCGTTCCTGATGTTGTAAACTGAATGAATATGTCCTTCTTCCCCAAAATTTTGCAATCTTATTAATAAATCCTTTAATGAATGGTATGAACACTTTACCACGATTAGCTTGAGTGCTTTTGGAGGTTACTTTCCTTTAGCCCTTCTTATAGCTTTCTTAATATCCTTATCTTTTAAATATCCTATACTCTTAAATACAAAGATTAAGTGTCTAATTTCTTCATTAAGGTGTTCAAAATCAGATATTCTAAGGGCCATAATAGAAAGAGTGTTAAGAAAACCAAATTTTTGGGATGGATGATGGTAAGATTTAGCATGAAGATAATTTTTAGTGTGGGTCTTCTTCCTAAATACCTAATGTCCCATAGTACCATATTCCTTTTTTATAACAAGAATGTGTGAAAATGGAATGCTTTTTTTTTTCTTCTGCTCTATGTTGATTTTCATAACTATTCTCCCTATCTTATGTTTCCTTTAAATTCCTTTTTATAAACTAAATCTCCTACTCCATCTCATCCAACATATTCAATCCAATCAGTACCATGTTCACTGGATCACTCCAGTTGATAGGAGTATTACAACTCTATCCATAGAGAGACTCAAATGGACTCATCTTTAATAATTCCTCATACCCATTATCATAATCGAACTCTACTATGGAAGATACTCCTCCCACTTCCTCTTTTGGTCCATGACATGCATTCTCAACATATCCTCAATAATCTTGTTGACCCTCTCAGTCTTCCCATATGTCTCAGATGATAAGGCATACTGAAAGTTAACTTTGTCCCCAAGCCTACAAACAAATCCTTCCAAAACTTGCAAGCGAACTTGGCATCTCTGTCTTATATGATCTTCTTGGGAACACCATGTGACCTCACTATCTCCATATTAAATATCTAAGATACCTCACTCGCTGAATTTGTAGACTTCACTGTAATGAAGTGAGCTATCTTGATCAACCTATCAACCACAACCATGATGGAATCATGTTGTCTCAATTTCCTTAGCAAACCTGTAATGAAATCCATGGAAATGACCTCTCATTTCCATTCTAGAAATAGAGTGGGATGTAAAAAATGAATTGGGTGCTTACACTTAGCTTTTACTTGTTGATAGTCCAAACATCTAGCAAAAAACTCAATCACCTCTTTCTTAAAGTTCATCCAATAGTATAACTTCTTAACAGTTGTCAAAGTCTTCTGATATCTCGGGTGGCCTGAATATGGATTGATATGAAACTCTCTCAATGTAAGATTCTTCAACTCACTGTTATCTAGAACATAACTACTATTCTTAAATCTAACCAAGCCATATGTCATGAGGTGATACTCCTCATCCTTATCACCTTCACCTTCACCTTGCTACTAAAATATATACTTCAGTTGTTGGTACCTCTCAACATGTTTCCCTGCATGCAAGATCCACTCCTGAAAATTTGTCCCACAAGAGCTCACAGCTGAAATATGATTTATTCGGACTCTCCTGCTAAGAGCATATGGAACCCGATTCTTCTTGGCCTTAATGTATATAATATCAAAGTCAAATTCATTGAGGATAGCCAATCATCTATATTTCCTGGCATTCATATTAGGTTGGTTAAATAAGTACCTCAATCCAATGTGATCACTGATAAAAAAAAACCTTCTTCCAAGGAGATAATGTATCCACATATTTAATGCATGATTGATAGTTTCTAACTCAATCTCATGAATCACATAATTCTTTTCGTTCTCATTCATCTTTCTTGAATCATAGCATACCACATGTCCTTCCCACATCAAGAATCAACCAAGCTCTTTATTGCAAGCACATGTACAAACTAAAAACTCCTTATCATGATCTACAATCTTCAGAACTGGAGAATTTGTAAGAAAATGCTTCAACTAATCAAAACTAGATGAAAACTCCTCACTCTATTCAAACCTCTTCCATTTCCTCTACAAAGATGTAATAGGATAGCTAATCCTTGAGAAGTTCCTGATGAACTTCCTATAATAAATACTAGTCCCATGAATGATCTCACCTCATCTACATTCCTACGAGTTGGCCGCTCAAAGATAGCTTTAATATTTTTCAGATCCATTGTTATCCCCTCCTTGGAAACAACATTGTTATCACCAAAAAAATGATCATCTAGCCTAATTTACTAGATGGATCGAACTACACCATGTAAGGCCAATTTTACCATAGTAAAATTGATTTCATTATGAAAAATTACTTAATAAACCACATTTGTTAAGTAATTTATAATTAAGCCCATGAAGAATAATAAAATAAATCACTATTTATTTAATTTTCTTCTAGGAATAATTAATTAAGCCATTGATTAATTAATATCCTTTGTCATATTTGACCTATATATGAAAAATAAACAGATAAATTATTAATTATCTTATTTTTCTCTAGGGATAATTAATTAATCACTAATTAATTATTATTCCTTGTCAAGTTTGATTAAATCCCTCCAGAATAATTAAATAAATCTTTATTTGTTTATTATTCCTTAACCATATTTCTTGAGATGATAAATTAATCATTTATTTATTTATTGTTTCTAAATAAAAGTTTAAATATTTTTTCCCTCCTAACCAAATATAATAAAATATTCCAAGTGGTTATTCCTAGAATGGGTTTAATAATATTTTATTATTGTTCATTATTTGAGGATAACTCAATATTTTGTTATAAATAGGAGGGTTTTCCATTCATTATTCACTTTTGATTATTTTCATTGTTTCACTCACTATTGTAACTCTGATTATTATTGTTGTCGCACAACATTTTTCTTTCCATTTGAGTTCCCATTGAGCTCAAACATTTTATTTGTTGGGTTTACCCATTATAAAGGAGAGAGACTCTACAAAAGTTGAAGAGGTTTGAGGATAGCCAAGAACCCATCCCATAGAGGGGGACTGGTAGCATTTATGTGTTCCCTTCACAGGTGTTATTTAATAAAATATATTCTTTGTATATCTGGTTTCCATTGCATTATTGGAGTTACCTTCATTTATTACTATTTCATTTTGTTGTTTAACTATTATTGTGGCATAGATCAAGACTTTGGTAGGTTTTGTTTCTATCATTTGCTACAGATCTACAATTTTTAGCATCCATTTATATTGTTGAGATTGTTTTTCATCCACAGTATTTGGTTATTTCTTTCTGTACACCTTTGAGAAGAAAACACTATAACAAAATTGGCGACTCCACTAGGTTTTTAGTTTTTATCCAGAAACCTGGGTGACCTTCACTATTCAACTTAGGGTTTCTTCTTTTTTCGCCCCCTTAATCTTGTTTACTATCTTTCTAACCGTAGATCTATCAAATTTCTAGCTTTCATAAGCTTTTTGGTCTTTTCCGTAGCTCACAGGAACCAGTCACGACAGAGACAACAAATTTTTTTGAGACTTGCCGGTTGGGAAATAAGGAGCATAAATCACACTTTTCTACCCAAAAAGTGTGATTTGGAGGTCTAGAGCACATCTTATAGCCCAAAAAGTGTTATCTCCCAAGAATCAAGTCAGTATCTGCGATTATTAGGGTTTTTGGTCTATTTTTAGATCTGTTTGTGGGCTTTTCCAAGAGCTTTCTGCTAGGTTGGTTGACCATTGTCCTATCCTGCTTAAGGCTTGATCTACTATGATTTACTTATCGAGGTGGAATTTATCCCCTTAGGGCTTCTAGTACACTTCCACCTTTATAGGAGGATTTTAGCTGAGTAAGAAGTCTGAGTTTCTGCAACGTTTTCAGCCATATTTTCCAAAT
Organism: Pinus taeda; assembly: GCA_000404065.3. Classification (NCBI taxonomy): domain Eukaryota; kingdom Viridiplantae; phylum Streptophyta; class Pinopsida; order Pinales; family Pinaceae; genus Pinus; species Pinus taeda. Next base: position 83,183 of record APFE031065302.1, read on the forward strand.
TTGTACCCCTGTTTCAGATCTTCAAAGATAGGTTGTTTCCATCCAAAGTTTCATATTAAATCTTGTTTGGTCATTTTCTTTAGGGTCCCATTGGTTTCCTTAAGTTTTACACCCATCTCCCTATCTTTTTTTGTCATTTTCATCTTTTGTTTTTTGTTGTTGTTGCACCACTTTCCAACAGCATAGTGTCATTTGATCCCACTCACACTGACACTTAGATCGCTTAACTATCTTAGTGTGTTTTCAATTGATTTTTCCACCAACTAGAATAGTGTTTGCAAATAGAGATTGGGTGGGGCTTAGTTAATCGATTTTTTGTTCATTTTCTATTTTCAATTTCATTTTATTTTCAACAATCTTTTCTCCTTTTTTCAAATACGATACGAGCTTAATTAATAAACACACTTGCACACACAACCATGCCTTAAGCAAGTGATGCTTGGTTTACACTCCAAGCCAAGACTTAACATAATTAGTCTATCTCCCCACATAGATACAAAAACATCTTGTTGATCTCCTTTCACCATTTCCATGTCACTTGTGTCTTACCACCATTGCGCCACCAATGCATTTGTCATGGGGACTCTTAGGCCTTCATCCCTAGTTTCCACTTGAAAATATTACTCCTACCTGCAAGGTTCGAGTTCATATTCCCCCTGGTCCCCCTACCAACTCTTCCCCTTGTTCATTTGATTCCTCATTTGATTTTGAGGTTCCTTCACTACATATTGCCCACATGTCTGGACCCACTTCTCATACAGGAACCCAACCTAGCGTTGGCTCTAGTTCTACTACAGTGGTCACATATAGTGAAATCGTATCAGGAACCGTTCCGACAGCTCCCATGCTACCTTTCATGGTTGGGTTAATGGTCACGTGCTCAGTATTTAGCTCAGAAATCAAAGTTCTTATAAAGGCTCGAAACTTGAATGACTGCATCCGTCTTGGGAAAAAAATCCTAAAGCAACTCGTTTCATCGAAAACTGAGTTCATATCAGAAATTTATTATGTTCTAATCGCTTTGCGAAATAGGTGAAATGTGTAAAAAAAAATGCCCAGTCACTGCACAATCAGTAGCATGTACTGATAACGTGGTAGGTGAATGGGCATGGTCAATAGTGGTCAATGGCGAATCACAAGTTGAGAAGTGGCATCGTTTGATTGGGTTGTACAGGTGGTGTGTTGGCACAATTTGATTGGTTTATTTATGGATCAATGAAATAATGCCGCGTGGCAAGCTTGGAGGTTACCATGTGGCACCTCCCAGAGGCCTTAATAGTCTCGAAACAGTGGAACAAAAATTTATGGTGGAGGTCATGTCGAACCCGTGACCTCTGGCATACCATTCGCAAGTCCTAACCACCTCCACTATACCATGGTTCTTACCCCATATGCTTTCCACATATATTTCAAGTTTATTAATGTTGGGGTTGGTGGTTAGGAGGGCCAACCCACAGGCTAGCCCTCCGCATGTGAATGCAACTTTGCAAACTCTAATGATTACAATAATGTTACCTTGTAGTTCCAACCCACCAACACTACAACAGTCACATGTGAATGTGATAGTTGTAACATCAAACAGTTTATACGACAGACAGTTCACCAACACCGTGACGGTTAAGTTGATCCGGATTTGAACAGGAATGCAACGAAATACATAGATAACCATAAATACAAAGATGCAACAGAAATAATACTTCATTTCATTAATGTAAAATACTGAGATATGCTTACAAACAGAAAATGGAAGTAAACAACTAGGGTGATGGTAGCTTATCTCTGAGAAGAGATGTGGTGGCTACATGCCTTTGAACTGTGTTACAATGAGGCTCGAAGGCCTATTTATTGTTGAGAAGCAATGGAAAACCCTAAACATCCAAAAACCTAGCACTAGAAGATGAAATGCCAAACTATGGGCCTCGTTTGGGTAAATTGGTACATCAACTTCCCGAGGTTGCAACTTTGGCATACAATCTTTGTTTGACGCGTACAATATCTCGTTAGAAAGATATATCTGAGAACTACAACATTCGGAAGAGAAATGGTCCATGGACCCATGTTGCTCCCATTTTTCCCAAAAAACATTGTTTAGGGCCTCAAAACGGCTCTGGAAGTTTAGGACCTGAAAAACTGCTAAAAATAGTAAACTGTGCTACAATTGAGGAAACTAAAAAGCTGAAAGAAACAATGGTGGGGGTCTAAGTGGACTTGGTCGGTGGCCACTAATATCCACCCGGATTATTCCTCCCCCCTTAGGAAGTAATGGTCCCCATTGCGTTGAGTTCCTCCATGAGATGAGGAAACTTCTGCTGAACTTGGTCCTTGGTGAGCCACTTTCCCTAGTGAAGGAGTTGGCTTGCTTTGATAACTTGATACAGTTGGATGTTCTGTTGGCAAGTGTGCTTGATCTATGTGTCCATGATTCAATTAGTTGCAGCTTGTTCCATGCAATCTGGATTTAACTATGTGTGTGTGAGCTGTTCTGCAATGTCGGATGTGTCTAGTAATGTGGAAAGTATGGCTGAAGGCGGTCCACATTGAACACTGGGTGCAGGCCAAGGAATGGGGGAATGTTGAGCTCAAATGCATTGTCTCCCACAGCCTTGGTAATGGTGTAAGGACCATATCAGAGTGGTTTGAGTTTCCGATAGGCTCCGGTAAGGCGTTCCTTTTCCAAATGCATCCAGACTTTGTCACCCACCTAAAACTTGTGTGGCACTCGATGTTGATCATGTCGCTGCTTGTACTTGACATTTGATTTCTCCATAATGTCATGGACTTGCTAGTGAATATTTTGGATGTGCTCAATGAATCTGTTTGCCTTATCTATTTCGGACTGGACATGAACCGAATCTGCGTGAGTCACTGCAAATGGCATGGCCACATCAATGGGACATAGTGGCTGGAATCCCAAGCCCACCTGAAAAGGGTTGTGGCCAGTCGAGCTGTGGAGAGCCCGATTGTAGTTGTGCTGAACATACAGGAGGCTCTCATACCATATGCGTGGATGCTTTGAGTTGCATGATCTGATGTACTTCCTGACATCTTGTCAAAGATTTGGCCAGTAGAAATAATTTTGTAGTACTGCCACCATTTCCTCGACCCCGAAATGCCTAGAAGCCCAACTATAGTGTGCTTTCCAAATCATCTTGGCACGCTCGCTTGAACGAACACAAAGGTGACTCAAGTGGCATAATAGGGCATCCTGGAGGTGAAAATCTGGAACATGCCGACCCTCCAAGAGTGTCTGGTATGTGTGGCCAAAGTCTGGGTCACTTTTGTAGAGAAGTGGTCAATCAGAAGTCTCATACCCACAAGAGTTGAGCATGGTGGTTAATGACATGATCGGTGGTCGATTGAGGCAATCTACAACATTATTTGTGCTTCCCTTCTTATACTTGATATTCAAATGGAACTGTTCCAGGTATGTGGACCACTTCTAATGGCGGTCATTATGTAATTTCCCTTGGGTCTATATGAACTAGAGGGGTTGGTGGTTTGTGTGGATGACCGTTTCCTTCCCCAAAATGTAATGTTTCCATTGTTGGTAGGCCTACACAATGGAATACGCCTATGTCATAAGTGGGATACTTTCAGACTATGTCTGAAAGTGTCTCATTGTGATATGCCACTGGATGCTCGTGTTGAGTAAGGACTGCCCCAATAGCATAGTCAAAAGCATCTGTCTCAACCTCAAATGGTTGTTGCAAGTGCCAAGTGATATGAGAAAATCCCAACACGAACCTATAGTAGAAGTTGGCAAGACCTAGAAAGTTGCGGAGCTCTGTTAGAGTGGTTGGAGAGGGCCAATCCCGAATGACTTGGATCTTGGCTGGATCCACATGCACCCCTTGTTCATCAATAACGTATCCCAGATATTGAACCTAGGTCATGCCAAAAGTGCATTTCTCCAAATTGGCACATAACTTGTATTGTTGCAGTGTTTGGAGAACCTGTCAGATGTGCTAGAGGTGCTCTTCCCAACTCTAGCTGAAGATCAGGATGTCATCCAAGTATACCACTACAAATGAGTTGGTGAATGGCCGCAAGATGTCATCCATTAGCCTCATGAAGGTTGCAGGAGCATTCATCAATCCAAAAGGAATAACCAACCATTCAAAAAGGAACTCCTTGGATTTCAAGGCAATCTTCCACACATCGGAGGGTTCAATTGGTACCTAGTGATATCCTGACCTCAAATCGATCTTACTGAAATATTTTTCCCCCTTTAGTTGGTCCAGGAAGTCATCGATCTATGGGATCAGGTACCTATTATGGATAGTGATCTTGTTCAGTCCCCGATAGTCAATACAGAGTCTCAAAGTCCCATCCTTCTTCTGTACCAACACAATCGGGCTCCCACAGGGCGATGAACTCGGACGGATGTGACCTTTCTGTAGCAGCTCTTGAATCTACCTCTTGATTTCATCGTTCTCCAAAACGAAGCACAGATAGATTGGTCCATTAGGCAGCGGTGCACCTGGGGTCATATCGATCGAGTGCTTAATCTGACAGGGTAGAGGAAACCCTGTGGGGGAGGTGAAGATGTCCTCATACTCCTCCACGACCTTGTCCATCTGTAGTTGTCGTTCGGAGGGGCCCTGTCTGGAGGTTGTGGCCACCGTCTTCTTCTTTCCTTGGGGGCATATGATCAGCACAACAAATTTCCCGATTTTGGAAATGAGCTTACTGCATTGTTTTGCAATAACCAAAGAGATGGCAGTAGCCGGTGCTACCTCCGGTATCCTATACAACTTATTTCCCAAAGTAATAATAACAACACGGGGCCTTGATTCATACACAGCATGTCACTTCCACAAATATGGTTGTCCTAATAATACATCACAAACTTCAAGGGGAGAAATGTCACACAATACCTCATCCATAAAGGGCTTGATGTTGTATGGAACGCGACACTACTGGTGCATGCGAAGATCCCATCCTTGGTGAAGCCACCCGATGGTGTACGGTTGTGGATGTGTTGTGGTCGGTAAGCCTAGCCGCTTCATGACATCTACTAAAATGAGGTTCTTTTGGCTCCCATTGTCAACAATGAACTGTAGCGGGGATCCCTTTAACCACATCTAGGAGTGGAAGAGACGCTCCTCCTCCTCTGGATCTTTGGGTTCCTCCTTTTGGATCTTCATGGTGGCAATAGTGGCGTTGGGTTCCGCATCGATAATCTGCTTCCCTTTGCAATTCCCCTTGTCGAGTTCTGACTCAGAGTCGAGCATGCATCTGATTCTAAAACCTTTAGGTCAGCCACCAGTGACTGCTTGGCTCGACACTCACTTGTGTTGTGAGTGGAGCTCTTATGGAACTCACACCATTTTCCCGTGTCCTTTTCCAGCTTTGTGGCATTGTTCTTTGCTTGCAAATTTGGCTGGTTGTCTTGGGCCACCCTGCCTTGCCTTTGTCCTTTCTTTTGTGGTTTGAGGGCACCTTTCCCTTGCTTCAGATTTGCAGATCCAAAGTCTCGATTCTTCTATTTAAACTTTTGCTCAACCTTGATAGCGTATTGGTATGTCGTGCCGAGTGAGGAGATGTTCAGGAATTCTATTTCTTCCTAGATGTACTTGTGTAGGCAGCCGTGGTATTTGAGTATCAAATGCTACTCTGAATCCTTGATACCCAACTTTTTTTGAAGGGTATGGAAAATATTGGTAAACTCCGGCAGGTCTTGGTCCCTTCCTTGCCGCAATGTGGTCCACTTTATGTATTGATCCTCACAGCTTCTGACGGGGTAGTACTGCTCCTTGATGTCATCTCGGAATGAATTCTAGGTGGGTGCGTCTGAAAATAGTGAGTCGGTACTTTCATCCTTCTGCTCGTAGTAGGTTTCCCACCAGTCCTTGATGTGGGGGGCTACTTTGAGGAGAGCGAAAATAATATTTTCCCAACTGGAAAAATCATGAACAGAAAAATAACCCTGTAGTAGATTTAACCATTTATCGACAACATTTGCATCTATCTGACCCTCGAATATGGGGATTTCAGAATTAACTTGTACCTTAAACGATGTGGTGTTTCCAGAGTAGCTGTGGGAAGTCGATGCGTTGCCCCTGGGTAGCCGCTAAAGGATCTGGGAAAATTTGTCCATCATCGCGTTCCTTTGTCGCTCGAGGGCTTCTTCGAGCAAGATTTTGATAGGATCTCCTGCTCGCTCATCTTTATTTTCATCCACCATGGGAGGCCATTGGGTTTTGCAAGGCTGGTCTTGTAAAGGTTCAACCAATTCAAGCCCTAACTCCTTATATCCCGACCTCATTGGGGACATGCATAGAAAAACAGAGAAAAAGCAAACTGCTCTAATACCACTGATCTAGATTTAAACATGAATGCAACGAATTATATAGATAACCATAAACACAAACATGTAGTGGAATTAATACTTCATTTCATTAATGTAAAATACTGAGATATTCTTACAAATAGAAAATGGAAATAAACAACTAGGGCAATGGTAGCTTATCTTTGAGAAGAGATGTGGTGGCTACATGCTTTTGAACTGTGTTACAATGAGGCTCGAAAGCCTATTTATTGTTGAGAAACAATGGAAAACCCTAAACATCCAAAAGCCTAACCCTAGAAGATGAAACGCCAAACTGTGTGCCCCGTTTGCGTAAATTGGTACATCAACTTCCCGGGGTCGTAACTTTGGCATATAATCTTTGTTTGACGCATACAATATCTCGTTAGAAAGATATATATGAGAAATACAACGTTGGGAAGAGCAATGGTCCATGGACCCATGCTTCTCCCAATTTTCCCAAAAAATGTCATTTAGGGCCTCAAAACAGCTCTAGAAGTTTAGGACTCGAAAAAATGCTAAAAATAGTAAATTGTGCTAAAATTGAGGAAACTTAAAATATAAAAGAAACAATGGTGGGGGTCCAAATGGACTTGGCCGGTAGCCACCAATATCCACCTGGATCATTCCTCCCCCCTTAGGAAGCAATGGTCCCCATTTCATTGAGTTCCTCCATGAGATGAGGAAACCTCTACTGAACTTGGTCCCTGGTGAGCCACTTACCCTAGTGAAGGAGTTGGCTTGCTTTGACAACTCGATACAGTTGGATGTTCTACTGGCAAGTGTGCTTGATCTATGTGTCCATGATTCAACCAGTTGTAGCTTGTTCCATGCAATCTAAATTTAACTCTGTGGGTGTGAGCTATTATGCAATGTTGGAAGTGTCTAGTAATGGTGGAAAGTATGGCCGAAGGCATTCCACATTGAACACTGGGTGCAGGCCAAGGAATGGGGGAATGCGGAGCTCAAATGTATTGTCTCCCATACCCTTGGTAATGGTGTAAGGACCATATTGGAGTGGTAAGAGTTTTCGATAGGCTCCCGTAAGGCGTTCCTTTTACAAATGCAACCAAACTTTCTCGCCCACCTGAAACTTATGTGGCACCCGATGTTGATCATGCCGCTGCTTGTACTTGGCATTTGATTTTTCTAGAATGTCATGGACTTGCTGGCAAATATGTTGAATGTGCTCAATGAATTTGTTTGCCTTATCTGTTTCGGACTGGACATGTACTGAATCTGCATGAGTAGCTGCAGATGGCATGGCCACATCAATGGGACATAGTGGCTGCAATCCGAAGCCCACCTGAAAAGGTCTATGGCCAGTCGAGCTGTGGAGAGCCCGATTATAGCTGTGGTGAAAATAGGGAAGGCTCGCATCCCATGGGCATGGATGCTTTGAGTTGTACATGTGCAGAATGTGTACAATCATCCTATTGACAACCTCTATCTGGCCATCAGTTTGAGGATGGAAGGCTATGGACTTAGCGAGTTTGGTGTCCAGCATCGACCAGAGATGGGACCAAAATGCACTGAGGAACCTGCTACCCCAATCTGAGGTGATAGACTTTGGGATCCCAAAGTGCACCCACACTCAGTCAAAGAAGAGTTTAGCAGTGGCATCTGCTGTGATATTCTTCTTGCAGGCTGCCATAATGGCCATCTTGGAGAACCTGTCGATGACCAAAAAAACACAGTCATTTCCATGCTTAGTGTAAGGAAGGTTTAACATGTAATCTATGGAAATGGATTCCCAAGGTCGACTAGGGGTAGGAAACAGGGTATAGAGGCCTTGCTTCTTAACTGTTGTTTTGGAAATGGCATAGGCAGTGCATGATTTGATCTACTTCCCAACATCTTGTCGAAGATTCGGCCAGTAGAAATACTTTTGTAGTAATGCCACCATTTTCTCGACCCCAAAATGCCTAGCAGCCCGACTATAGTGTGCTCCCCAAATCATCTTGGTAGGCTTGCTTGAAGGAACACAAAGGTGACCCAGGTGGCATAACAAGGCATCCTGGAGGTGAAAATTTGGAACATGCCGACCCTCCAAGAGTGTCTGGTATGTGTGGCTAAAGTCTGGGTTGCTTTTGTAGAGAAGTGGCCAATTAGAAGTCTCGTTCCCACAAGAGTTGAGCATGGTGGTTAATGATATGATCGGTGGTCGATTGAGGCAATATGCAACATTATTAGTGATGCCCTTCTTGTACTTGATATTCAAATGGAACTATTGCAGGTATGTGGACCACTTCTGATGGCGATCATTCTGTAATTTCCCTTGGGTCTGTATGAACTTGAGGGGTTGGTGGTCTATGTGGATGACTATTTCCTTCCCCACAATGTAATTTTTCCATTGTTGGTAGGCCTGCACAATGGGATACATCTTTCTTTCATAAGTGGGATACTTCCAGACTGTGTCTGAAAGTGTCTCACTGTGATATGCCACTAGATGCCCGTGTTGAGTAAGGACTACACTAATAGCATAGTCAGAGGCATCTGTCTTGACTTCAAATGGTTGTTGTAAGTCTGGAAATGCGAGTACTAGTGCTGAGCAGAGGTGGTCTTTCAACTTTGTGAATGCCTTCTGTTGAGATTCAGACCAGAAGAATTTTTCTTTCACTCCTCCCTTGGTGACTTGACTCAAGGGCAAAATGATATGAGAAAATCCTAACATGAACCTACGGTAGAAGTTGGCAAGACCTAGAAAGCTACAGAGCTCCATTAGAGTGGTTGGAGAGGGCCAATCCCAAATGACTTGGATCTTGGCTCGATCCACATGCACCCCATCTATAATGTATCCCAGACACTGAACCTGGGTCATTCCAAAACTATATTTCTCCAAATTGGCACATAACTTGTTTTGCCACAGTGTTTGGAGAACCTGTCGGATGTGCTGGATATGCTCTTCCCAACTCTGGCTGAAGATCAGGATGTCATCCAAGTATACCACTACAAATGAGTTGGTGAATGACTGCAAGATGTCATCCATTAGCCTCATGAAGGTTGCAGGAGCATTCGTCAATCCGAAAGGCATAACCAATCATTTGAAAAGGCCCTCCTTGGCTTTGAAGGTAGTCTTCCACACATTGGAGGGTTCAATTGGTACCTGGTGATATCCTAACTTCAAATCGATCTTACTGCAATATTTTTCCCCCTTCAGTTGGTCTAGGAGGTCATCAATCTGTGGGATCGGGTACCTATTATGGACAGTGATCTTGTTCAATGCCCGATAGTCAATACAAAGTCTCCAAGTCGCATCCTTCTTCTATACCAACATGATCAAGCTCCCACAGGGTGATGAACTCTGACGGATGTGACCTTTCTATAGCAGCTCTCGAATCTACCTCTTGATTTCATTTTTCTCCAGAATGGAGTGCCAATAAATTGGTCAATTAGGCAGCAGCGCACCTGGGGTCAGATCGATGGAGTGCTTGACCTAATAGTGTAGAGGAACCCCTATAGGGGAGGTGAATATGTCCTCATACTCCTCCACGACCTTGTCCATCTGTAGTTGTCATGTGTAGGGGCCTTGTTTGGAGGTCATGGCCACCATCTTCTTCTTTCCTTGAGGATGTATTATTAGGAAAAAAAATTCCCAATTTTGGAAATGAGCTTACTGAATTGTTTTCCATAACCAAAGAGATGGTGGTAGGCAGTGCTACCTCTGGTATCCTATACAATTTATTTCCCAAAGTAATAATAACAGCACGGGGCCTTGATTCATACATAGCATGTCGCTTCCACAAGTATGGTTTTCCTAATAATACATCACAAACTTCAAGGGGAGCAATGTTACACAATACCTCATCCGTGAAGGGCTTGATGTTGTATGGAAGGTGAAACTGTTGGCTCACATGAAGATCCCGTCCTTGGTGAAGCGAGCCGATGGTGTACGGTTGTGGATGTTCTGTGGTCAGTAAGCCCAGCCGCTTCAATGACCTCTACTGAATTAAGGTTCTTTTGGCTCCCGCTGCCGAAAATAAACTGTAGCAGGGATCCCTTTACCCACGTCTAGGAGTGGAAGAGACGCTCCTCCTCCTATGGATCTTTGGGTTCCTCCTTCTATATCTTCGTGGTGGCAACATTGGCATCGGGCTCCGCATCGATAATCTGCTTCCCTTTGTCATTCCCCTTGTCGGGTTATGAACCAGAGTTGGAATATGCATCTGATTCTAAAACCTTTAGCTCAGCCACCAGTGACTACTTGGCCTGACACTCACTTGTGTTGTGAGTGGAGCTCTTATGGAACTCACAACATTTTCCTGTGTCCTTTTTCGGCTTCGTGGTATTGTTCTTTACTTGCAACTTTGGCGGGATGTCTTGGGCCACCCCGCCTTGGCTTTGTCCTTTGCTCTACGGTTTGACGGCACCTTTCCCTTGCTTCGTATTTGCAGATCCAAAATCTTGCTTCTTCTATTTAAATTTTTGCTCGACCTTGACGACATATTGGAATGTCGTGCCGAGCAAGGAGATGTTCAGGAATTCTATTTTTCTTGGATGTACTTATGCAGGGTGTCGTAGTATTTGAGTATCAAATGCTGCTCTGAATCATTGATACAAAACTTTATGCGAAGGGTATGGAAAATATTGGTAAACTCCGACACATCTTGGTCCCTTCCCTACCACAACATGGTTTACTTTATGTACTGATCCTCATAGCTTTCGACGAGGTAGTACTGCTCCTTGATGGCATCCCAAAATGAATTCTAGGTGGGTGTGGCTGAAAATAGTGAGTCGGTACTTTCATCCTTCTGCTCGTAGTAGGTTTCCCACCAGTCCTTGACATGGGGGGTTGCTTTGAGAAGAGCGAAAATAATCTTTTCTAGACTGGAAATATCATGAGCAGAAAAATAACCCTCTAGCAGATTTAACCATTTATCGATGGAATTTGCGTCTATGTGACCCTCTAATATGGGGATTTTAAAATTAACTTGTACCTTAAATGGTGTGGCATTTCTAGAGTAGCTGTGGGAAGCCGATATGTTGCCCCTAGGTAGCTGCTGAAGGATCTAGGAAAATTTGTCCATCGTCGCATTCCTTTGTATCTCAAGGGCTTCTTCGAGCAAGATTTTGATAAGGTCTCCTGCTCCCTCATCTTTCTTTTCATCCGCCATGGGAGGCTGTTGGGTTTTGCGAGGCTGGTCTTGTGAAGGTTCGACTAGTTCATGCCCTAACTCCTTATATCCTGACCTCGTTGAGGACATGTAAAGAAAAACAGAGAAAAAGAAGACCGCTCTGATACCACTGATCTGAATTTAAACAGGAAAGCAATTAATTACAAAGATAACCATAAACACAAAGATGCAATGGAAATAATACTTCATTTCATTAATGTAAAATACTGAGATATGCTTACAAATAGAAAATGGAAATAAATAGCTAGGGCGATGGTAGCTTATCTCTAAGAAGAAATGTGGCATCTACATTCCTCTAAACTGTGTTAAAATGAGGCTTGAAGGCCTATTTATTATTGAGAAACAATGGAAAACCCTAAACATCCAAAAACCTAACCCTAGAAGATGAAACGCCAAATTGTGGACCTCGTTTGGGTAAATTGGTACATCAACTTCCCGGGGTCGTAACTTTGGCATACGATCTCCATTTGACATGTACAATATGTCGCTAGAAAGATCTATCCGAGAACTACAACTTTGGGAAGAGCAGTGGTCCATGGACTCATGTTGTTGCCAAGTTTCCCAAAAAAAACATCATTTAGGGCCTCAAAACGGCTCTGGAAGTTTAGGACCTAAAAAACTGATAAAAATAGTAAACTATGCTACAATTGAGGAAACTGAAAAGCTAAAAGAAACAATGATGGGGTTCCAAGTGGACTTGGTGGGTGGCCATCAATATCCACCTGGATCATAAGTACTCACCATGTGAACATGAAGTATGTTACACCAAAAAATCAGTTAATCCGACGGCATACCATTACTCCAAATAGTTAGCACGTGTCTAGTTCTGGTAGTTGTGGTCAACACTAACTCTCTAGTTAATGCTAATTGTGGATTAGTGGGCCACTAATCCAAGTTTATATTTTTAACAATAGTTAAGCTTGAACTTAAAACATTAGAGGTTTTGGAGGTGCCCCCAATTTTGGGCCTACCTCCAATTTTAGCGCGCGAACTGGCGTCATTCCAGATTTAGCGAAACTTTTCTAGGAAAATATTGACTAAGTCATAGAGAAAGCAATTTTTGACGAAATTAAGCTTAGGAAGAGGTGTCCTTGGCTAATTTGGACTTTCTGAACACATTAGTGTAGGTATTAGAAGCCATAGATATTTGTAAAACATCATTTTTCTATATTTAGCTAATATAGAGGCCCAAGCCATGGAAGCTGGACCAAGAAGATTTAGCCCAAGAGGGGTGAACTCCTTCATCAAAACACTATTTTAAAGTGTCTCTTTGATATTGTGTTGTAATTTGAATGTATGTTGTTCATTATTTGTGTTTGAAGATATTTTTCTCATGAATGTCTTTTTAAACTTAAGGAAATTTACCTGATTACATCCACAAACAACTAATGAAACCTCAGTACAAGAAGCAATAAGCAAACACATGTTTAGAAATTTGTAATTGTTATTAGCACATAAAAACCTAATCATACAAAAATAGATCGAGCTAGTATCAAAGAAAAGGTTGAATTGCTTGATTTATTGAGTTTGTGGAATTAGGGTTTTAATGGTTGCAAAATTGTGATGCTTACAAGGTTAAAGTTGTAGAAAGGAGAAGGGAAGTTATTGGTTGCAAATCCTGAGCTAATGCAGAGAAGAAGGAGATCCACAAGGCCACAATCTCCACCACCAAAAGTTCTAATTCCATCTGCACAACTCCTCAAGTTTTGCAATCAACTAAGATTGAAGAGGTACAAGAAATACCAATTTCTGAGCCTGAATCCACAACCATTATGTCTGGAGAAAGAAAGCCTGAAGGTCCTTCTTCATAAGAGGAATAATTCAAGAAAGATTTCTTCACTTCAAATGAGATGGTTAAAGTACTCTATGAAGAGAGTAACACTAGAATGGTTGGAGAGAGTTCTAAACCTCCACATGGAGAAGGAAGCTAAGAGGATAAAAGAGATGAGAAGAAGGATTCCAAAGGGAATGGTGGAAAGCCACCTCCATCTCCTCCATTCTCATCCTCTTCCTCATCTCACACAGCATCATCTTCCATTGCCACCACTGAAATTGGCCATACTCATTCGAAAACCTCAAAAGGAAAGACTCCCTTACTTAAATTGGACATAAAATTTGAACTTCCCATGTACAATGGAGAGGTGAATGCAGAAAAGTTGGACAACTGGATTCGATAGTTGCAGCTATACTACAAAATTCAAAACCTTCAAGAAGATGACATAAATATCTAGTTGGCTTCACTGAGGCTAGAAGGAGCTGCGCTAGCTTGGTGGGAAGAAAACACTCGAGGAAATGAGAATCCATGGTAAGATATCCATTACTTGGGTTAAATTTATTTCTTTAATTAAAATACAGTTTTATCCTTTAGCCTATATGAAAAAATCCATCATGCGTTGGCAGAATTTTAGGCAGCTTAAAGGCCAAACAATCTAATATTAGACACATGATTTTAGGAAAAAGGCTTTATTGTTAGGAATGAATTTGAATTCCCCAGATACACTGCTGAAATATATTGGGGGTTTTCATTCCTATTTGAAACATACTATCCTTATGTTCAATCCAAACAATTTGGATGAGGTATGTGTGCAAGAAACACACCTTGAATCTAGAGGAGAAAACATTTAGGAAGAGGCTAGTAAGAGGAACCCATTCAAGGGTAAGGAGAAAGAGAAGGGTGGAAAATGGAAGGGAAAGAAAAACACAACTGTGAAGAAAGAAGGGAAGAAAATCACATGCAAACATTGTTCCAAAGAGGGGCATGATGAAGCCCACTATTGGAACTTGCATCTCAAATTAAGGCCTAAGAAACAAAACCATAAGGGAAAACAAAAGACGACCGCTACCACACAACATGACCTTGGTTTAGATTCTGGTGATGAGACCAAGATTTAAGCCATGGTTAAAAAAGGAAAAAAACTATTACAAGCACTAGTTCATCACATAGTCAAAACACCACTCCAAATGAAGAGTCAAGAATAGAGTTGTTTCATGTAAGAGTGATTTCAAATCATACAAATATTGATGCATTATTGGATAGTGGGTCACAATCAAACTTGATTTCAGAAGACTTGGTTAAAAAACTAAACCTTGAAACTGTACCTCATCATAAGCCATATCCATTGGGTTGGATAGTTAACAATGCAAACTTACAGGTTACAAGGAAGTGTTTATTCAAGTTTTCCATTACTGAAAAGTTCAATGATGAAGTTGAGTTAGATGTAGTTCCACTTGACATCTCAAGAATCATTTTGGGTAGTCCTTATTTGCATGATAGTAAAGTAGTATTTTATCACCATGACAAAAAACACATATTGCCCAAGAATGGGGTGGAGTACATTGTGAGAGCCCATTGCAAAAATCTGAACATTTCTTTGGTTAATGTAGAGAAGATGAAGAGACTAGTAAATGCAAGTAAAAAAATTGTGCTTCTAATTATCAAGAAAAAGAATGATATCGATTATGAATCTTTTGAAGGTTGAGATGAAAAATTGAAATCTGATTTGTTTGATGTGGTAAGCAAGCATGGCGAGATGTTTCAAGAACCAAAGGGGTTACCTCCCAAGTGGGGAATTCAGCATGAGATTCAACTGCAATAGGATGTTCCACTTCCGAACATAGGCATGTATCGTATGTCAATTATGGAGAGTAGGGAAATCAAAAAATCAATTTCAAGAATTGCTTAACAAAGGTATCATACACCCATCTACTTCTCCATGTGGTTCACCCACTTTCTTGGTGCCAAAGAAGGATGGAACTTGGCACATGTGCATGGATTTATGTGCACTAAACAAAATCATGATAAAGAATCTTTATCCACTCGCAATAATTGATTAGTTTCTTGATCACTTGAGGTATGCAAATTATTTCACTAAGTTAGATTTATGAAGTGGCTATCATCAAGTTACGATAGCTGAAGAATACATTTGGAAAACCAGCATGTAAAACTAAACAAGGATTATTTGAGTGGCTTGTTATGCCTTTCGGTCTTACAAATACTCCAGCTACTTTCATGAGGGTAATGAATGATGTATTGAGACCATTCGTAGATGATTTTTTCATTTTCTACTTAGATGATATCCTCATATTCAGCAAGTCAAGAGATGAAAATGTCATGCATTTAAACAAAGTACTAGATGTCTTAAGAAAAGAACAGTTGTTTTTAAAGATGTCAAAGTGTGAATTTAGCAAGACTTCTTCAGTATATTTGGGACATATTGTTGGAGAAGGTGAGTTGAATATTGATCCCTATAAAGTTGAGGTCATTCTGAATTGGCCCAAGCCCAATATAGTTACAGAGGTAAGAAGATTTTAAGGAGAAGCACAATATTGGAGAGAATTTATTGCTAATTTTTCTTCCATTGCAACTCCATTACATGCATTGACAAGTGTCAAGAAAGTCTTCCATTGGAGAGATGTACAACAGAAAGCATTTTATGCTTTGAAGCAAAAGATAAGTTCAACACTGGTATTGGCACTTTTAGATCTTAGACAACCATTCAAGATTCAAATGGATGCAATCAATTATGCCATGGGAGTAGTTCTATTGTAGCATGGTAAGCCCATTTCATTTCATTCTGGAATCTTTATTGGAGCAGTAACTAACTACCCCACCTATGAAAAATAACTTTATGATTGGTACAAAGTGCTAAGAAATGGAAGCACTATTTCATGGGGAAGAAGACCATCATCCATACCAACCATCAACCATTGCAGTATTTATAGTCACAATCAAAGTTGTAGCATTCGCGACATTTCATATGGATGGGTTTTCTACAACAATTTCATTTGGCTATCAGGTATAAAAAGGGTATCTACAATAAGGTAGTTGATATTCTTTCAAGGCCTACTATAAATTCATCTATTATACTCAAGAATAATTTTGTTTTGCATGAAAGTTACATAGAACAATATGCAAATGATAGTGACTTTCAAGAATTATATGCAAGCTTGAGTCAAGGAAATCAAATTGAAGAGTCAGATTGTCATGTACATAACAATTTGTTGTATCACTTGGGAAATTTGTGTATTCCATAGTGAGAAAGAAACAATATCATAAGGGAGGTGCACACTTCATTTGTTGCTGGACACTTTGGTGTAGGCAAGACAGTAGTGAATCTTCAAAGGTATTGTTATTGGCCATTGACGTTGGATAATGTTTCTCATTTCATAAGAGGATGTTCTTTATGTGCTACAAGTAAGCCTAGCAATAGGAAACTTGGTTTATACACTCCTCTTCTAGTACCTTCACATCCATGGGAGAGTATCTCAATGGATTTTGTAGGAGGTCTTCCTTTGTCAAGGAAAGGTCATGATTACTTATATGTAGTTGTAGACAGGTTCAGCAAGATGTGCATATTAACACCATGTAAAACAAAAATTACAATTGAACAAACAACTCATCTTTTCTTTCAAAACATTTGGGTTCACTTTGGACTTCCTACTTCTATTGTAAATGATCGAGATTCTCGATTTGTTGGGAATTTTCGGTCAAATTTGTGGGACATGATGGACACAAAGTTGAAGACTACAACCTTTCCTCCACAAATAGATGGAAAAACCAAGGTGGTCAACAAAAAATTCATTCATGTTCTTAGAGGATATTGCAGCAAACATTCCAAGTTGTGGGATGAACAGTTGCATTGCATACAACATGCATACAACAGGGCAAAACATTCTTCCACAAATACATTAACATTTGAGGTATGTTATGGGTACTTTCCAAAATCGCCATTGGACTTCATATTTGAGAAAGATGTTTCCATCGATGGTCACAGTGACTTCAATAAGGCAAGGAATTTCATAGAGAAAATTTAGTTGATACATCATACAGTGCAAGAACAGCTTGAGAAAAGTCAAAACAGTAATAAGGCAAGGCATGACAAACACCGGGTTGATCACAAATTTCAAGTTGGTGATGAAGTTTGGTTATATATTAGAAAATATAGACTTCAAGGGGAAGGTAAAAAGCTTAAACCAATGCGTTATGGTCCTTTTAATATTCTGGTAAAGATTGGCAACAATGCATTAAAGCTTGATTTGCCTCCTTATATGCAAATATACTCTATTGTTAATGTTGATAATTTTAGATTGTTTGAGCCTGCTTTGATTGATGATCAAGGAAAGCATGTTTAGCTTCCATTAATAGATGATTTCTCGATAGAATATCTAGATGAGCTTCAGCAAGATCTCACACTCGACAAAAGAATCAGAACTTCAAAGAGAGGGGATGTCAAATAACATAGAGTGGGACTTAAGGGACAAAATCCTTCTCAAGCCGAATTGTTGCAAACCGAGAAGGTGAGGGAGTTGTACCCTCACTTGCTGAACAATTGATAGTATATTTTTGGGTCCAAAAGGGTTCTAGCGGGGAGGAATGATCAGGTGCTTAGTATTTATCTTGAAAATCAAAATTATTAGGATGGATCGAAGCCTAATTGATTGTTTCCATCTCGGAAAAAAGATCCTAATTCAACTCATCTCATTGAAAATCGAGTTCGTATGAGAAAGTTATTTTGTTCTGATCACTTTGCTAAATAGGCGAAATTTGCAAAAAAAAGCCCAGTCATTGCAGAGTTAGTAGTCCGTACTGCTGATGTGACAGGTGACTAGGCATGGTCAATGACGGTTAATGGCGAATCACAGGTGAACAAGTGGCATCATTTGATTGGGTTGTACAGGTAGTGTGTTGGCACAATATGATTGGTTTAATTATGCACCAATGAAATAATGCCATGTGGCAAGCCTAGAGGCTACCACGTGGCACCTCAAAAAGGCCTTGACAGTCTTGATACAGTGGAACAAAACTTTATGGTGGAGGTCGAGGTTGAACCTGCGACCTTCAACATACCATTCATAAGTCCTAACCACCTCTGCTATACCATGGTTCTTACCCCATATGCTTTCAACATATATTCAAAGTTTATTAATGTTCGGGTTGGTAGTTAGGAGGGCCAACCCGTAGGCCATCCCTATGCATGTGAACACAACGTTGCAAACTTTGGAAGTTACAGTTATGTTACTCGACGGCTCCAACCCACCAACACTACAACGTTCACATGTGAATGCGATAGTTGTAATGTCAAGCAGTTTATACGGCAAATAGTTCACTAACATCGTGATTGTTAAGTACTCGCCATGTGAACACAACATATGTTACACCAAACAATCAACTAATCCGATGGCATACCATTACTCCAAATCGTTAGCATGTGTCCAATTCCAACGGTTGTGGTTAGCACTAACTCTGTGGTTAATGCTAATTGCATATTAGTGGGCCACTAATCAAGGCTTATATTCAATTAAGCGCAATTATCGATATTTAAGCCCGATTTTAAAATGGTAGAGGTTTTGGCGGTGCCCCCAATGTCGGTCCTACCTCCAAATTTAGTGCACTAACTGGAGTCATTCCATATTTAGTGGAACTTTTCTAGGAAAAGACTGACTTAGTCATAGAGAAGAAATTTTTTGACCAAATTGAGCTTAGCAAGAGGTGTTCTTTGCTAATTTGGACATTCTGAACACATTTGTGGAGGTATTAAGAGCCTTAGAGCTTTGTAAAACAACATTTTTTCTGTTGGGTTGTGTTATATTCTTTCCACGACTAACCTACGTAGTGAATCGGGGGGTTAGAGGGGGGGCAGAGCCCCCCATTCGTTGCGTCGATTATGCAGCGGGAGGGTCACAGGGGGGGAGGCAGCCCCCCTCTTCGGGGGGTTTGAGGGGGGTGGGTAGCCCCCCTCTACGGGGTTCGGGGCAGCGCCCCGAGAAATTTTTTTTTGGACCCTATATTAGGTTGGGAGAAACTACCTATGGTTTTCGGTCCATGGTTTTGGACGCAATGATTTTTGGTCCATGGTATTGGATGCTTCGGCATGTATAAATATGTATTGTAACATTGAAAGGAATATAATGAAAAATCAAGCTGGTAGTCTTGGTTTTGGGATCCAGTGGGAAATCTATGTGTATATGTGTTTTATGTGTTATGCTCTCGCATTTTTATTTTTCCTGTGATTTAGAATTCGTATGCAGGTAATTTCTGTACGAGGTTAAAACCTACAAGATAAATGGTCCAATAATTATGAACCACTCTCTTAGAAGTACCCACAACTGGCCACGGGGGCTTCACTGACGAAGCAATACCATATCATGTGCGTTCATATTGGGGCATAAAAAAGGAGAAAAAAATGAAATAATATATTGAGCATATGATAGGGGGGTAAAGGGTTTTTATATATTGTATACCAATATGTGTATTATAAGGTATTGTTTATATAATACATTGGCCATGTGGAGGAAAAAAAGTAGGATGGAGAAATGGAGGTTTAGGGGTATTGTGGGAGTATCGAGAGTGGGAGGGAGAAAGGAAAATCTATGGTAATATTAGGTCCATAGTAGCCTAATATTCAAACCTATGGCCCTAGTATTGGCATGAAATTCATGGTAGTGGTTTTGACCTCATTAGATTTCATATCGACAAAGTAGAATTTTAGATCTCACTCAAAATCCAGCAAACTTATTAGTTTTTTAGGATTTTAGGATTAGGGGGATTACAATGTTTCCATTTGATTTTTTTCATGTATTAGGGTGTGGAACTCATATTTAATCAAGAGAACCAAGCCCTCTATGTACCTTTACATTAGTGACATTGGTTGTGAAATTCCTCTATCATGACCCTACTAAAAATGTATCTATCACTCAAACAAAATATTAACTTCACATGCTACATTTTTTCTATATTATGTTAATGCTTAGAGGGTTATATTAATGACAAAGATCCCAATATAGGAAATTATTTTGATGATATGTAGGTATTTGTTGTGCCGTGATTTTTTTGGATGCTAAAGGCCTTCTAGAGCCTATTTTTTGATGTATTTTAGGTTAAGAGATGGATTTCACTCAATGTTATTTTGGCTATGTGCACCCTTACATGCTATATAAATGAGAACTTGTAATTTGTTGACCTATGGTTGATGAAGATTATAACTACTAGATGAATGATGTTATATGGTCTAGTCCATGTTTTTATGTTTTTTATCACAATTTCCTCATTCTACAAGCTTTTGTTGACATATATGCATCAAAATATATAAAATATATATCATAAAAATTCACTCCCAAAATTGCTCCCTGGTTGGGAGATTTTGAAAATATCACTCCTCGCTTATCCTTCCACTCCTACTTCTCACATCTACTCTTGCTCTAGCTTCCACTATCATTCCCAAGCATCCTTTCTCTAGAACATACATGCATCACATTACTAATACCTCTATGATTTATGTTGCTAAGCTAGTGATCCTCCCAATGATGAGGAAATAGAAAAGACAACATATATGACACCTTCACCCTTTCCTTACAATAGTGATGAATGTAGGTTTTAACCCTGTACAGAAATTACATGCATACGAATTCTAAAACATAGAAAATAAAAAATGCGAGAGCATAACACATAAAACACATATACATAGAGATTTTCCCCTAGATCCCAAAACCGGGACTATCAGCTTGATTTTTCATTATATTCTTTTCAATGTTACAATACATATTTATACATGCTGAATCGTTCAATACCATGGACCGAAAACCATGACGTCCAAAACCATGTGCAAAAATCATGCACAAAACCATAGGTAGGTCCGCCCAACCTAACATAGGGTCCAAAACCAAAACCCCTGTGACTCCCCCCTAGAGAGTGGGGTTACCTACACCCCTTAAACCCCATGTGACTCCCCCCACTACACAATCAACGAAGGGGTGCCTCCACCCTCTTTTAACCCCCTGATTAACTACGTGGGCTAGTCATGGAAAGAATATAACACAACCCAACATTCTCCCACTTGTTGTTTTATTTCCATAGGGGCCACAAGAGAGCTTAGTCATTTATCCAGCCTTGCAATGCCCATTGTTTCTCCACACCAAGAGAACTGCTCAGAGCTCACAGCTTTTGTCAATGCATCTGCAGTCTTCTTCAAAGTGCCCACCTTTACCAGCAACACCTTTTTGTATTCTATCATATCCCTCACAAAGTGATATCGAACATCAATGTGCTTTGTCTTTGAATGATATGCAGGGTTATTTGCCAAGAAAATTGTACTTTGGCTATCACATTCTATCCTTATAGCTCCCTGTACTACCCCATACTTGAACACAATCTCTGGAACCAAACAACTTCCTTGCTTGCATGAGTAGTTGCCATGTATTCTACCTCTGTAGTTGATAGTGCCACTATAGATTGTTTCTTACTCATCCAACTGACTGCACCCCCAAATAGGTTAAACACATACCCACTTGTAGATCTTCTCTGATCCAGATCTCCACCCCAGTCTGCATCAACAAAGCTATGAATATCCAACACTCTATCCAATCCTGGTCTTCCTTGGTAGCACAAACCATAATCACTAGTGCCACGCAAATAGCTGAAAACCCGCTTCACTGTTGTCCAATGCTCCTTCCCTGGTTTTGACATAAACCTGCTCAATACTCCTACTACATGTGTAATGTCTGGTCTAGTACAAACCATCACATACATTTAGCTATGTACTACACTTGCATATGGAACATGGGACATGTCATTTTCCTCTTCTTGTGCCTTGGGACACTTTTCAACAGATAACTTTACACCTACAGGAATATGAACCTTCACTGGTTTACTATCCTGCATATTAAACCTCTACATATTGTCTCAACATACTTCCTTTGGTTTAACCAAAGCTTCCTATTTGTTCGATCTCTTTTAATTTCCATGCCCAAAATATAGTTTATAGCACCAAGATCTTTCATGTCAAATCTGGAGGACAAATGGGTCTTCAATTCCTGGATAATTTCTTTGTCATTTCCAACCAGCAACATATCATCCACATACAATACCAGATAAATAACACAATCACCAATTAATTTAAAATACACACAATGATCTCCATTGTTTCTCGTGAAACCAATTCCCCGTATAAATGTATCAAATTTTTGATACCACATCCTTAGTGACTGTTTTAACCCATGCAAAGACTTATTTAACTTGTGTACCAGTTATTTCTTACCCTTCATCGCAAAGCCTTCAGGTTGCTTCATGTAGAGCTCCTCTTCCAAATCCCCGTGAAGAAATGCAGTCTTCACATCCATCTGTTCTACCTCAAAATCAAAAGCAGCAACAACAGATAAAAGTAATCTAATAGAAGTTACATTGGCAACGGGAGAAAAAATATCACCAAAATCAATTCCCGACACCTGGGAATAACATTGTTCTACCAAATGGAGATTTGTATTTCACTACCTTTCCTTCTGCATTTGTCTTCTTCTTGAACACCCATTTGCTACCAATGGGTTTCCTTCCATCTGGCAATTCCACTAGATCCTAAGCCTCATTTTTGTGCAAAGATGCCATTTCATCAACCATGGCCTCTTGCCAGAGTTTTCCATCCTCTGAATCTACTACCTCCTTCATAGTTCTGGGATCATCATCAATAATAGATAAATTAAAATTTGAACAGAAGGCAGATGGACTATACCTTTCTGGCTGCCTTCTTTCTCGAAATGATCTTCTCACACCTAGAGTTTGTGGCTCTTCATCTTTTGATTCCTCCTCTGCTGTAGATTTTGATTCTTCCTCCTTTAGACCAAACTCTATCTTCTCAGGTTCCTTTGGTTGGACTTCATGTTTAATAACATATTTCACCTCTCTGAACACCACATCTTTGTTGTACACAACCTTCCTTATTACTGGGTTCTAAAGCTTATAACCCTTTAAACCATCCTTATACCCAATAAAGATGCACTTTTCAGATTTACTATCCAATTTGGTTTGTTTCTCCTTTGGAACATGTACATATACATCACATCCAAATACCCTCAGATGTGAAAGAGAGGGTTTCTTACCAGTCCATACCTCTTGTGGAGTCTTATCCTCCAAAGATGATGAAGGTGAACTGTTGACCAGGTAATATGTTGTCTCCACCACCTCTGCCTAGAATTCTTGTCCTAACCCGACACCATTGAGCATGCTTCTTTCCCTTTCCATTAACGTCTTATTCATTATTTCTGCAACTCCATTTTGCTGAGGTGTATATGGAGTAGTCATCTATCGTGCTATACCACACTTCTTACAAAATTCTTCAAATTCCTTACTGCAAAACTCTCCACCGTTATATTTCTTTAGCACCTTTATCTTCTTCTATATCTGGTTTTCCACCAGAGCCTTAAATTCTTTAAACCTATCAAAGACTTTAGATTTCTTCTTAAGGAAATATATCCATGTATTCCTTGAGAAGTCATCTATAAATGATACATAGTACATGGACTTACCTAGTGATGGAACCTTCACAGGTCCAAACACAGGCTTACCCAGTGATGGAACCTTCATAGGTCCAAACATAGACTTACCCAATGATGGAACCTTCACAGGTCCAAACACATCATAGTGCACAAGCTCTAATATATGTTTCATCCTCTTACCACCAGAGGGGAAACTCACCCGATTCTGCTTCCCATATACACAATTTTCACAGAAATCAAAATCCATAAAGCTATTACTCATACTTTCTACCATACCTTTACCATGAAGTATTCAAAAGCCCTTCTCTCCAATATGTCCAAGCCTTTGATGCCACAGCATGGTCTTCTCTCTAGAGACCACTAGATTTTCTGCTCCACTTTCAAGAACCACAAAACTGTTGCACCCATCAACAATAGTGCTACCTTGCAACTTGTACAGAGTTCCAATTTGAACTCCCTGCATCAATACTAGTGCTCCCTGAACCATCTTGTAGGTATCCTTCTTGAACACTGTTTTTACACCTGCATCATCCAGCTTGCTTACAAAAATCACATTTATGTCCAATGTAGGAATATGTAGAACACTCGGAAGTGTTCTAACCCTTCCACCTTGCAACTTCAACTTTACTTTTCCACGGCCAACGATTCTAGCCTTCCTATAATCCCCTAAGAGGACATCACCACCATCGTATTTCTCATAATCACAGAACCACTCTCTATGGGGAGTGAAATGAAAGGATGCACCTGAGTCAATCAACCATGCCTCATGATCTACATGTGTACTTGAAGAAGCCAAGTACACATCCCCACCTTCATCTGAGGTGGTTTTCTCCTCTACAGAAGGAGCATCAT
Source organism: Pinus taeda (assembly GCA_000404065.3). Classification (NCBI taxonomy): domain Eukaryota; kingdom Viridiplantae; phylum Streptophyta; class Pinopsida; order Pinales; family Pinaceae; genus Pinus; species Pinus taeda. The sequence continues at coordinate 107,744 of APFE031065302.1, forward strand.
CATATCCCTTTCCTTTATCAAGAGCTTTAGATTTACAGTCCCTTTTGTAGTTCCCTTCCTTTCTACATTTCCAGCACACCACCTTACAGGTTTTCCTAGAGATTTAGATCTCCCACTCGATGACTTATTTTTGTTTCTGTTCTGGGACCGTCCTCATACAAACAAGGCATCACCATTTTGGCTCTCCATATTTTTCCATCTCATCTCCTTTATCAGCAAGGATGACACTATTTCATCAAACTGCAAGGCAATTGCATTGCTACCTACTGCAATAACCAGACTATCCCACAAATTTGTTAGAGAACACAGGAAACTAATGCACTTATCTTGATCTGAAATTTTGATATCAATAGACAATAACTCACTTACCACAGTATTAAACACATTCAGATGCTCTGTCACCGAGTCTCCATCTTTCATCCTCAGGTTATACAGCTTTTTCTATAGGAAAAATTTATTCGCTGGAGACTTAGATTGGTACAAAGCCCCTAACTTGTCCCACAAAGCCTTCATTGTATCTTCCCCTGATACATTCAACAATACTAAAGCTGAGACACACAATCGTATTGTGCTCTTTGCCTTTCGATCTAACTTCTTCCATTCTTCATCGGACACTCCTGTTGGTTTAGTACCCAGATCTACCACGATCCACTGAACTTTATCCACCATTAGATCCTCCATATTGAGTTTACATAACTCAAAAATATGACCATTAAATTTCTCGATCTCTACCTTTCCACTGCTCTCCATCTTCTTTCACTACCAAAATCGATCTCGCAGATCTCCCACTGAACAAGGTCAACCATAGGCCCCAAAAAAACCCCTTAGCAACAAAAGCGTCCCCTTGAAACCAAAAAAAATCTAATACCAAATGTAGGTTTTAACCCCGTATAAAAATTACCTGCATACAAATTCTAAAATACATAAAATAAACAATGCGAGAGCATAACACATAAAACACATATACACAAAGATTTTCTCCTAGATCCCAAAACCGGGACTACCAGCTTGATTTTTCATTATATTCCTTTCAATGTTACAATATATATTTATACATGTCGAAGCATCCAATTCCATAAACTTAAAACCATCCCATCCAAAACCATCGACCGAAAACCATCACATCCAAAACAATGTGCGAAAATCATGCACAAAACCATAGGTAGGTCTGCCCAACCTAACATAGGGTCCAAAACCATAATTTTCTGGGGTGCTGCCCCAGAACCCATAGAGTGTAGTTACCTGCACCCCTCAAACCCCCTATGACTCTCCCTGCTATGCAATTAGCACAACGAAGGGGGGCTATACCCCCCTTCTAACCCCCCAGTTAACTACGTGGGCTAGTCATGAAAAGAATATAGCACAACCCAACAATGAATAGGTTAAATGAAAGTGAAGGAGACAGTGATACTGAATATTACTTGGCAGAGGGAACATGCATGCCATAAGAGATAGTGAAAGAGACTATCATTTGGAAGAGGGTGCATGCATGCTAAGGGCTCGCATGCCACAACTTCAATTAATTCCAATTTAGATGTTGTTTCAAAGTTAGCAATTTCAGTTTTTGATAAAGTTTTTCTATTACTAGATATTTTCTTTTCTTATTTTTAGCATGCATGATCTATTCTTACTAATAGGGTGAAAATCCTTAGTCAATTAGAATACTTATGCATGATAAATTCTCATCTTAGGTACAGGAAAAAAATCTTAAGGAAGGGATGCATGCTTGCATGCTCAAGTTCTTCTATTCATGTAGGCACACTTACTTGGCACTCTTACCATCCAACTATGGTTCACTAGGTGATCAGGTTAGGGCTATGATTTGTCAAAGTCCAACCAGATAGGATTTTGCATGTGTCCATTTTCATTGTAGTTTCTCCCCTCTTCCTATTCTATAAGTGAGATGAAAGGTGTGTCATTGTGTTGGTTATGGAGGTTTTGTTTTAAACTATTGTAGTGTATCGTTTTTAGTATTCAATAGAAGATATATGTAATTCAGAGTTCAAATCTATGTATTTTCCATTCAAAATTTTCACAGTATGTATCTTTAAATTGACCAACTCATATCTCCCTCTTTTTTATTGAAACTTTCAAGTTTTCAACTACCTATTATTTAGGTTATTCTTTCTAGGCTCATAATCTGCTTACCATTGTTAATGAAAATAAAGGGATATAATATAAAGGGGTATAAAAAATATTAATGAAAAAATAGATACCTACAATATCTAGTGAAAGTAGGGGAATTTTAAATTGGGAAGGTGTATTGGTTTCGTATTGGTAGGGGGTTAAATAAAGTGATTTTTAGAGGGATTTTAAAATATGTATTCAAATTAAGGGTGTTGTTTAGTATTCCATGAATGCACGTGCTATGTTAGAGGTTCATTAAGTGAAGTGCTCGTGCAACTGGTCAACACACCAAACTAGCTCAAATTTGTGTTTACAAGAGATGGTCACACTAGCCTGAAATTTCGGAATCCCAATCTGAGTCTTCATTCTCAAATACCAAGATGGATTGAAAGAATTCTTTCAATAGCACAAGAAAGAAATATCATCCCTCCGAGATTTTTAGTTTCATCTTTTTCAGCTGTAAATTTCAGTAAATAAACAAAGAAGGACAACCCTTCTAGAAATTCATGCAAATTTTGTTTAGATATACTAGAAAAATGCAAAAAATATCAAGTTATTTCAAGTCCACAATCACATCATGTCCAGCATGGAAATTGCCCCGATTGTATAATGGTACCAACTCTTGATACCAAGATGATAAATCTCCCAAGAGAAAAGTCTAGTAGCAAAATTATGCTTCCAGAAAGGAATTTATAACCTATTAACTTTGTTCCAAGGTTTAAAGTTGGTTTTATGCAAGGAGATTTACAATTTCTGCATTATAGATCTCCAACAGAAGCATAGCCTTCTGAGCTAGTGAAAATGTTAGATTACAACAATTATTAGTCAGTATGTTTGTCCCAAAATATTGATGATTTAGCTAAATATGTGGTCGAAGTCAAAGAACATGTAAGACACATACATATGACACATCATATGATGTATACTCGCCAAGATAACCAGGAAGAACAACTCAAAGAAATATTGTGTCAATTAGAAGCTATAAAGAAATGCTCTCCCCAATCCAAGATCTCCCCTAGACTATGAAGAAATAGAAGTTGAATGTCCTAAATTTTATTATTTTAAAGCATCCCAATCATCCTCTACACTAACTCTAAACGTTATCTTCGATGACTTTATAGATATGAGCCAGCTAGAAAAAGGGATTAGCCTAGCAAAAAAAAAAGTTGTGTCTACTCAAAGATAAAATAGATCAGCTAAGAACTTTTGAAATTAAGATGTCTAGAAGAGAAAGTGTGGGTGAATCATCTAGGAATAAAAGAGATGACCCATTTAGTTTCTCTTACAAGGAAGCAAGAATCGCAGAAGATGATGTTGGCTCTCAACCTCAGTCAAGTCCATTCTATAAATGTGCACAACACATACCAACAACAAAAACTCATGATGATTCCGTAACTACACCAAGCCAGCTTGGTTCTACATTTTTCATAAATTTTGACTATTTAGATAGAGAGCAAGCTGTGATTCTTCTTCAAAAGATTAATACTTGGGCTAGTCAGAAAAAATCATACCTAAAGACTACATGGAAAGAGGTAGTTATACAGATAACTTGGGCTTTGATAGGCAATGCAAAATTATGGTGGGAAGTATTAAATAGATCATACCAGTCAAGAATATTAGAAGATGAAGACCCACTTAGAGCCATACTTATGGCACTAGCCCACGAACTTATAGGAATACTACCAATAGACAATGAGCACTATGAAAAAATGTTCATGAGCCAACGTCTATGTAGTATTGACCTGCTCAGTGAATATTATTGCACAATGCAAAAAATCTATTACAAGATTCCTGACCATCAAAATATTGCATATCTACGACATTATATAGCATCTATGCTAGGAAGGATTCTAGAGCTTGTCCACCAAAGACTCACATCACAAAGTATCTCTATAGATACATTGTCATTAGCTTCATTACATCGGCATATTCTCCAGATCTTAAGAAATGAATGTACAACTTACAAGACTAAGAAGAATGTGAAAAAGCATCTTAGCTTTAGCCCAGACTTTTGTAATACCTTTGAAGATACTTACCACTTTGGTTGTTTAAAAAATTCTAGTATGAAAAAGGCTAAGAAATCTGAGAAAATCCATAGCCAAAATTGTAAGTACCCAAAGTCATATGAAAAATTTGATAGATGGTCTGACAGACGAAATCGACAAAACAAAATACCTCGGTTCCAAAAGAAAAGGTATTTTTTCAAGAAAAGGACATCTCCATCCAGGCAATCCAAATGTTTTATATGTCGGAAAGATTTCCATTGGGCATATAGATGTCCAGAAAAGGGCAAGCAAAATATTCATGCAAAAGTACTGGAAATATTTAATTATGTTCACAATCCTGCAAACTGGGATGATGTTTCAAATTCAGACTTAGAATAAGAACATTTCTCTATACATAGTGAGACAGATGATGATATTGAGAATTATTTCAATAAGATATCTCTATGAGATAGTGAAAATAGTAGTTGTACATATTTATCAAATTGTTTTATGTTTTCATCATATACTGTTCAACAAAAAATAGCCAACCTCCAAAGGCAAAAGGAATCTCTCCATCTAGGGTATCTCATTCCAAGAGAAAAAATTCACGAAAAGGTAGATGCTCTAGAAAAATAAATAACCCAAGGTGAAATCTTTTCTAATACACATTTCCAACCACAATACAAATCTACTAGCTATCAAGACTCTATCCCAGAAGAGATAAAGATGATTGAACAACGTTTGCAGGAAGACAGGGAACTCCTGGTAAATCTCATCACCCAAATATAGTCTAAAGTCCAACAATTGGAGAAGTTTAATTCAGAATTAGTAATAGAAGCTTTCTCCACTACAAAGACTCCATTTGAAGCTCTTACGCAAGAAGAATCAAAAGAAATCAGTGGTATAGGAGACAGTATGAAAATACCGATAACCATAAAAGTTCCAGGTTACAAAGCCTATACACTAGATGCCCAAATAGATACTGGTGCTATGAGTAGTTGTTGCAAATATAAAGCCATACCATCTTATTACTAGAAACCTACTACAATCCATTTCAAAGTAGTAAACAAGCAAGTAATGAAGATCTCTCATGTAGCTCTAGACTTCCTAATTGGTTTGGCCTCTCAAGAAGTCTATGTTACTTTGCATAATTATGACACCGGATCTAACATGTTGCTTGGTCAATATTTTGTAAAATGATACATGTCGATGATAGTTGACAGCAACCAGATTACTTTTAGCATACAAAAAGAAAAGTTATCAATTCCTGTGACAAATACTTATACGATTAGGGTCCCTCTTGATGATATAGATATAGTCTTTGAGACTATAAAAGAGCTGACAAAAATCAAGAAAATTGCGAAGCATGCTAATCTTCATGGGAAAGATGTATTACAAGATATTACAGAAAAACTTAGAAATGATTGTACTTCTGAATATCTTGATGCTTTATGGTCTAGGGAAAAATATTTTGTTTCTCTTCCATACAAACATCAATAGGAACAAAGACCTCAAAAAGCCTTCACCAACCATATGAGCCCTACAGAACAACAATTATGTCAAGAAGAAATCAAGCAGCCGCTGGCTAGAAAATTGATAGAACCTTGCAAAAGTGCATGCGCTTGTCCGACTTTTTATGTAAACAAACATTCTAAACAAAGAAGAGGGAAAATGAGGCTTGCCATCAACTACAAGGCTTTGAATGAAGCATTAGAACCAATCAGGTATCCTCTTCCAAGTACGGATACACTATTTTCAAAAATTTCGGGAGCAATTTTTTTACTAAATTTGATTTAAAAAATGGTTTCTGGAAAATTGGCATTAACCCTGAAGATAGGTACAAAACAACTTTTGTAGTACCTAGTGGACAATATTAGTGGATTTTTATGCCATTTGGTCTAATAAATGCACCATCTAAGTTTCAGAAGCGCATGAGGATATATTTAAATCATATTATTTTATTATTGTATATATTGATGATTTATTACTTTATAGCAAAGATATTCAGCACCATAAGAAACATCTGGAAGTTTTCTACCAAGTGGTTTTTCAGCATGGTTTAGTACTCTCATCTTCTAAGGAAAAATTTATGATAACACAAACTAAGATTGAATATCTTGGAATGATCATATATTTAGGAAAAGTGCAGCTATAGCCCCATGTTTTACAATCATTTCTCAATTTTCCAAATATTTTTTCTGATGTCAAGACAATACAAATATTCCTAGGATTCCTAAACTACATCAGGCAGTTCTATCCAGAACAAGCTAAAGATACCAAGATCCTTCAACAAAGGTTGAAGAAAAACTTAGCCTGGGTGCCACAAATGACAGAAGTTGTACAAAATATTAAGAAAAGAATTCGAGACCTTCCATCTTTATCATTTCCACAACAAGCCCTGCCTTTTATCCTAGAAACTAATGCATCTCAGCATACTTGGGCCGCCATTCTCCTACAAAAACATTCTAAAAAGGAAGAAGTTTGTGTTTATGCTTTAGGTACCTTTTCAGACATTGAAAGGAAGTATCCTTCATCCCACAAAGAAATATTGGCTATAAAAAATGGTATCAAAAGATTTAGGTTTTTCTTAAAAAGTGTTTCTTTCATTATAAAGACTGACCTTAAACATATGAAAAGAATGGTGCAGAACAAAAAATACTAGAGTAGGGAAATTCAAGAGTACTTCGATGGGCACTCTGGCTTGAAGGATTTAACTTCAACATTGTTACAAAGCAGGAAAACAAAATTATCTTGCATACATGCTAACTAGAGAAGGAATAGGAGGACAGAAAGAGTTTACTGTCAAAAATTTTGAAGTAGGAGAATGTTCTTCTTCTAGATCAAGATCCCAAGTTAGTCTTTGCAGCTCTTGTCGTTACTAGTTTTTTTGGGAATTTTTTTCTCAAAATATCTTAGCCCTACCTAAAGATATTCAAAAAATAATATTAGAAAAGTGGTGTAACTCTTATAAAGGAAGATTTAGTTATAATATTGATTGGAATATTATCAATAATTACCATCTCTATTTAGGACAGGCACGAGCCAGGCATCCTAGAATTGTATACATCTTTGATCCAAATCTATCTTGGATGGATTATTATGGTATTATGTAGTATGCTAGAGCATGGAGAGAAATTTCTATAGTTATGTATTGTGATGATGTAGCTTCCCCTTTCAATTTTTGGAGCCAATGGATGGATCTACTTATGCATTCTTTCCCTCCCTGGAAAGAAGAACTTAATAAGAAAAGCCCAAGATGGACTTTGTCTATTTTACATGGAGATATGGAAGGATGAAGTTCTAGGTATAATATTTTTGGATTCAACCTCCTTTTCCGTGGCACAAAAGTCATTACCATTCTAGAATAATCTCAAGAGAGAAGTAGTTTCTTTTTAAGCCTTGATTATTTTGGAGAAATTGGCATCATCCTAGAAAATCGTGACCCGTTTATGTCATCATCTGCATCTTCTGCTTTTTTTGGAAATCAACCACCTTGGCTAGCTCAAATTGTACCTAGTATCAATCTCGATCCACATCATGAGGTACTCCATCAGGAGTCATTAGACAGCTATGCATCAAACTATGACTTTGACAAAAGTCCCAAAGGTCAAGACTGGTGATCATCCGGCTTTCGGGGATTCCTCCGTAAAGAATCTCCCCTATGTATAAACTTTATGATCATCTGTATGATTGTCTTTATCTTTATTTCCTTTCGTGGGTTCCTTTTTCAAGGAATCTCCATTGTGTATCAACTTCTATCATTTTCAAGAGTCCTTTATTTTCCTTTCGTGGGTTCCTTTTTCAAGGAATCTCCACTATGTATCAACTTTTTTCATCTCATAAGTGATTTCCTCCTGATATTATTGTACTATGAAGATTTGGTAGGATAAAGTTTGAAACTTTACAAAGAGGATGATTTGAAAATAAATGATGTCGAGACTCTTGAAGGTTCTTATATATAGGACCAAAGAGCTATTGTAAGGGCACCTTGGAAAATAGAGCATTGCTATAATAGAATCTGTGTTTCATATCTGAGTTTCACATTTGTTTGTGTTCTATTTATGTGTTTCACATATGTGTTTTGCATCTGTGTTTCATATCCATGTTTCTATATTTATATTATTTTGCATTTATATTAAAAAAAACCATCCAAAATACCAAATTAGTTGTATAAGGCATCAAAACATGCATATTTTTACATAAATCAAGATCGATATGGCATCCATTGTACATCAATGATTAATTATTCTAGCATCAGCCATCTAGAATTTAGATTCCTCTTCTCTTGTCTAGCCTTTGCCTCTACTTCGATTCTCTAAGGATATTAGTCAACATTGCCCAATTTCGACCAAACGACCTAATCCAAGCCTTATAATATGATAGAGAAAGCTTAACATGAATGATCGATGATTTTGACTTGAGTGAAGGGTATATTTTTGCTAAGGCTATGACAAAGGAGTTCAAAAATCAACAACACCAACACTGGGGTACATATAGGGCTTGGTTCTGTTGAATAAATGCCAATCACATGCTCTCATGCATGATATAATCCAATAAAATCCCACAATCTCATTTATACTAAAAATTCTTTAGTTTGTTGAATTTTGAATAGGATATGAAATTATATTTTCTCCATATGAAGTTTGATGAGGTTGGAACCACTCTCAAACATCTCGAGTGATTTCATGGTAATGTTAAAAAATGAAGATAAAGGATACTTTTACTTTAAGAATTTAACATTACCATTAAGGAGCATCAAGGGGAACATTTGGAGTATTTGGAAAGCATAGTTCCTCACATATCAGCTCAAAATTTCCAAAACAAAAAACAAAGAAAACCCCATGTGAACCCTCCACCTTCTCTTGGATACACACTCGAACCTCCAAGGATCTGCAACCGACCCTTTCCGAATCCTCAAATTGGGTAGTTGGAACCACAGATTGAGTCTATGCAGATCTGAAAATCAGATACATGGTTCCACGGAGGATTGATAGCAGATCCATACGGGACATGGTTCTGCCTCCTGATCCTTGTGGGGGGGGGGACGATTCTTTCAATTATGGTGTTACCTATCTACTAAGTATTAATTACAAAAGTTTTATATAACTTCTTGTTCAAGTAAGATGGAATTTAGGTCTCAAAATGAGCCATAGTCATGTAACCAAAGATATGAAAATTTATTAGTGATGTTTCAACATAAAACTGAAACTGAAAAAATTGTGAGATAATAAAATTTCAAAATTCTAAGCACAATGAACAATCATAACGTGACATAATCAAGTGAAAATCATAACATGCATCTTTTTTATCCTACATTTTCATATTCAGTTGTCACAAAGTCTCCATATATATTTTCATTCATAATGTTCATAATACAATGTCCACAATTAAATTCAACAATCGTTCAAGCACAACTATTAGGACGAAATATAGAAGTGAAAAAAGAAATTGACATCTATGTTATGGAACATTACAAAACAAATTTTGTAATGTAACATGCACAATAAATGCACATGTGTAAGGATATGATCAAGAGGAACAAAATGAGTAGGCCTCTTTTTTTGAACCTTTAGATGAATCCATATCCAGAAGAGAACCTTGTAAGATCCTTTGCTGCCTGTATTATCATGGGCCAAAAAATAATTCTTAACTTTTGAATTCAAAATTCTCAACACTATCTAAAATAGCGACACATTCATTTATCAAGCCATAAAAGAAACTGAATAGAATCTACTAGCATGATTTCAACTCGTACATTAAATGCTCAAGTGTATTCGTATAAAAAAATCTCACCTTGTTGAACTGATTCCTATAAAAGAATGTGCACCCTTCATCTTTTAACACTCTCAAGGATCCTCCTAGGAAAAGAAAAAGTATAAAGGTTGCAATAAGTGTTATGTATCGGCATATTAGTAACTCTTAACGATAATGAAAATGTGGGCTTTCAGAAAGTATGATACAAAATTACCTAATGCATGGCATAGATCATAGAAAGTTAAAAGGTGTTGGGACCTTTTTTTATTTTTTCACCCTTGGAAACCCTATCCGTAAATTTAGCGATGGATTCGAATCCCATCTTTCACTTATTGTAAATGCTTTAACACATTTTTTTTTGCAAATTGAAATAGTATGGTTTGAAATAGTTAAGAATTTACAATTCACCAAGAATAGTCCCAAAGTTGTAACCAAGGAAGGCAGTGGAAGTGGGTGTGTGCATGTGCATTATAGAACCTGTCACCCCTCTAATTACATTAGGGTAATCCAGTTGCACAGTTGTCCCATCCTCAGAGTTGATCTTATTCCATGTCATTTTTTAGTATATATCTGAGCCTACTGATCCATGATCAGTTGTGCCTTCATTTTTTCGAAGGAATTTTTGGTTTACCATGATGAAAAAACTATTCTGACAATGTATCAATTGTATATTTTAATAAACCATGCTTATTTAACTATGTAAAGTATTTTATTTCACTTAGGTGGTTATCTAGACCCTTGTGGTTTGTCATGGCACTTCCCTTAGAGTTCCATCTCAAGGCAATCCATGCCCTTGTGGCTTAGTCTAAATATCTCATTACGATCATGTATGGTCAAGGTGGGTGTGTGAAGGTCTTGGGATGGGTATACTAGAACACATAACTTGAGTTTCAATAGAGCTTTTGACATTAACTCTTTTAATAGTTGTGCTATGTTGTTCTAAAGGGATGCACCTAGAGGACAATTTTCCTTTAGTGGTAAGTAAGAATATATATGTGTGTCATATTTTGGCTTAGGATATGAGTTAAGCACCTTGGCCATTATTTGGCATGTTTTTGACACATAAATCATGACACACCTTCTATGGAACACCCTTCCTTTTCTACATATTTTTATGCAGCTATATGATTGAGGGGGCCTATCTCAAAGCACCTAGCTTTTTAAGGACTTTTGCACTCATATTTTGGTTTGTCAGGGGATGAAACATCATCCTAAATGGAGAACTACCTCTTCTGGCACATGTGCTGAGGTATGTATCATATCACATAAGATATTTCATTAGATTTCATGGGTTCCTTCCCTTTACTCATGATATTGTTGGCTTTCCCTAAACATATATTTATGTTTCATGGATGGTTTTACCCTTCACTCTAGTGAATATGAACATTGGAACCTCTACAAACAAGTGGTTATACATTAGATACCATACCTATATCACTTTATCACTATTTTAGTGGGGCGACTCACCCTTGAATCCCAACGAGACACATTTTGAGCGGTTTAAAATTTGGACAACTGACATAACATTTGAAATGCTCAAAAGGTCCATTATTAAGGAAGGTTTTGTACAAGATTTGTGTGGTTTAAAGAGTATATAAGATAAGCCCATACTTTGAGGAAACACCCTATCAAAAAATGGAGTTGTCTTAACAACCCTTGATCTACCTTGCACATATCTACATAAGGATCTTTTAGCAGCACTCCCACTTTGAGTTGTGTATCTATTACAAGTTTGATGGAGTTTGTTAGCCTTATTTGGAGTGTGCCACTATGAATACAAGTACTGTGTGGAGGTTGGAGCCCTTTGGCATGGTCAACAGGTGCATCTTTTAGGAGTTCTAAGAATATGAGAACCCATGGAAACAAAGGACCCATTAACACATTCTCGAATGCCAAAGAGAACGCTAGATTGAGGGAGATATTTTTTTTTTAGGAGAATGGTCTTATAACTTAATACTAATAGCTTACACTATGGTTCTACTTGTAGTTCTCAAGACTACAAAAGGCTAGTATCTATTTATTATCCTTACAAAAATCATGTCCAACTTCTTTGAACTATTCTAGCATTCCTAATCTATCGAATTTAGGTTCTCCATGTATAGGGGAATCACTGGAGAAGATTACAAAAAGAAATGATTTGAGTAGAATTTCCTTTTCCATTGAAGATGTGGAAAGTACATATTTGTATGCATATGTCCATATTACCCCAGAAATTATATTTTTGATTTCCTTTGCTCTTAGATTATGTTTTCCTTCAGTGTTTCGTTATTCTTATTTGGTACAAAGGAGTTGGACTAGTGTAAGGATTGAAGTTTCTCCTATGGCTTTAAAAATCATATGCACTTGATCCCTAGCCAAAGACAACAATTTCACCTTATTACAATTCAAGTGTTTTTTTCTCCATAACAATCAAGTCATACTCTCAGAGAGCAGTTTTGGTTTAATGATCCTTTGTCAAAGTGCTCCCAATTATCATTTTTTCTAACATGAAAAGTTATGAATGTCCTTAAAGAGAGGTAGGTGCTTCATACTCAAGATATTGATACTTATTTATGTTCCCATACTTGTCAATGTAATAAAGGGTATACATTGACAAATAACTTCACCTCAAGGTTGTCCTTTGCTGCCAAGAAAAGTGCCCGGAATGGACCCTTTTCTAATGTAGCAAACCTCTATGCTGACTATCATACACTTCTTAAGGGAGAGTTGCTCAAATGAAGTTATAAACATCCACAAAGAGTGGATTCCCATGACATATGTGCAAGGAATTAAAATATTGTCTAGAACAAACTATTGCAAAATGGGTATAGAGTGAGGAAAAGTGGCAGTGGCAGGGTATCTCCCTCTTGGCCTTCCTTACTAGCTAGTTGTAGATGATGTCTACTTAACTTGTGGTTGTAGACAAATTATCGATGTAACTATTCTAATCATGGGCTATAAATATGCAAACATTTTGTTTCCAATTCCAGGGTATCCACTTTATGAAGCATTGTTGACATATAATGGCATTGAAGCCATACAATAGAATTTTAATTACAGAAAGGAATTGGGAAGTTAGTTTAGAACACCTTGAAATAGCAGTTGACAAGAACAAAATAGTAATGGTTCTTGTCAATCCCAATAATCCTTGGAGTGTTGTTTTCATCCATGAGCATTCAACCAAGGTTGCATAGATGGCAAAGAAGTTAGGCTTGTTAATAGTTTCCGATGAAGTATATGCACTTAAACTCTACCCAGTGGTTGGTACCTTCCCCTGGTGCATCTTTGAAATGGAAAATATGGTTTTCCTTTTGAAATATCATGTCCAACACCACAAATTCCCATAATTTATGGGAAATTTATGGCTCACATGTTTCATAGTAAATGATGATAGTTCTTGGCAATAGAAGTGTTTCCTTTGTAATGAACTATTTTAGTGGGGTGTCTCACCTCAAGCCCTTAGGACATCTCAAAGCTCAATGTTCAACAAAGACCCTATTAATAGGGTCTATTCATCACTTACAACCTCTTCCTGAAGGAATATTTTACGAAGAGGCTATGTAAGGATGACAATATATGCTCATCCAATCAACAATGATGAAGCTTGGTAGCTCTCCAATGTACTATATCAAAATGGCCGATTGAAGAGTTTTGTGTTTTCATAAGCCATACTTGCTACTATATACATTAAGACTCAATAGTTCTTCTCAAGTAATTATATCAAGAGATAAAACACTAGATGTTCTCTTTCCATTCATCATAGTAGCATCATAATATTCATGAAATCTTAGATTCCAACAGTGTACCTCATATTATAGATAATAGAATCACAGAGGTATTTCAATAAGCATTTATCCAATATATGGGGCTCATCTATAGGTCGATTTAGAGTCTTCACAACAAGGCATATGATTGATCAATTTTTTATTAAGAACACCATGGATCCCACAAGATATACATATGTATACCAACAACTTCTCCATCTCATCAAGCCTTTAAGTTCAAGGATTAGTGCATCAAGGGTAGGTATTCCATCTTGACTTTAAAGTTCAACTCCCTCTTACATTGATAAATGAGAGGGTCATCAATATGGCATCTTCAATATTTTCATCTTTACAATCCAATCAGCATGGCTTGACTATAGCTCCCTCTAAATATAGGGAAAGTGCCCATGCCAAAACATAATCGCTAAACCACCAGTAACTGATCCCTTTTCCTTAGGTTCATGTGTCAAAGTCATCAACCATAATCTGCTACCATGACCTGTCTTTTTCAACAAACATCGAGCAAGGACAGTCATTGGGACATACTTTCGGGTATTCTGTGGCTTCCTTTGAATCCTTACCTCTGGTGATGAACTTCTCATTGAGAGACTTTCCACAAAGCACCTACAACAACAAACTTCTAGGAAGCTTACTTGTAGACAGAGAGAAAAAATTGAAGAATCATCATGGTCCTTCAACCAGAATGAAGAAATAGTTACATTATCCTCCTTTTCTAGATGACTGTGATCAATGAATTAAATTACCCAATTCGTGATCCAGGCGTCTATATCTATAAGATCATTTTTCTAGGATGCCAAGAATAGGGACTAACGAACCTCTATTTTCTTGCTTATTAGGGTTGATACAAGGAACTGCTCCAAAGACCCATGCACTTATTTTCCCAAGTACTTGATTTCTAAGGGTACTCAAGAAGGTGTGAACATGAGCTTCCATTGATTCAGTTGCTAGATAATGAATGAATTCTAATAATAATTCCTACATATTCTACCATCATTACTCCAAATGTCCATAGTCACTACTCCATTTCTCGAGCACTTCACTGCTAAAAAAAAAAAAACTCTCTGCTGATTACACAATTTATCATGCTCTCTTACACATTAAAGTCAGAGTTACTGTCTTATTGATTAATGTCATCATCAATCTTAGTGGTGCCTCTAATGTCTCTATTCAAGTTAATGCACCTGAAGCAACCTATTGACTATTATCCTAAGAGTGATGATGCCTTTTGATCTTGAAGTTTCTATTTATTAGTAGTGAACCACAAGGTTTAGGCTTGTTGATGCCTTTTAGGATCCCTTTAGGTTGATGGCCTTGTTCTACAAACCACTCGTTCAATACCATGCCAACAAACTCTAGAACATATTTGTGCTTAGCGAAATTGTATGATTTTCAAAACTTTCATACTGCATGAATTCTTCAGTTAGGCCCATAGGTGGACTATCATGAAAACTTTAGGATTATTGTCATAAAAATAGTTATTATCACAATGGTGACGTGAGAAAATGATAAACTTAAGAAACTATTGTAGATAAATTACGAATTTGTTTTTCTCTTACTATTGTGAAAGGATGTTGGACCTATATTTATATTTTAGACCGTAAATATTGGTGATTCCCTGTCACATTTATAATATTGTAACTCTCATTTAAGTCTCTTCACTCTAAATTTTGTATAAAAGCTACACATATAATAATTGTGATGAGCCTTCATTTTTTCCTTTTACCAAAAGTGCACTTTAGCTTTCTTGAAGAAATGCTTGTTCAAATTTTACTCAAATGCCAAGAGAATGAATTCAACAAGTTTCTTACTTTTCTTGTAGATATATATTCACTTTCCATGATGCTTCTCAATCTGAAATTTTGCAATGAAGACCAAGCTTGGAAAATGTGTTTCAATGGCTTGAACCTTCAAGCTCTTTTCAGAATCGTTGCCCTAAATTTTTTGTTACCTAGACAATACAAAAGACTTGTCATAGATCCTTCACAACAAAAGTTGAGTTAGATAAAGTGACCTATAAAAAATCCGTTAAGGCCTGTAGAATATTCTTAGATCCAAACCTACAAAGATTAGTCACAGACTTCATACTTCACCCTATAGAATAGATGTCCATAAACAAGGGAATTATGTAATGATTTAGGTATTAATGCCTGTAAAATAAAGAAAACTTCGTTGTTTTGTAATTGATGCCCTAATGAAGGCTTGATAATGAGACTTCTTTCTCAACGATGATCATAACCCAATTGGATTGCTTGATCTTATTCAATCTTGGGATATACAGGATGATGTCCTCAAAATACTTTTGTTCTTTACCAGTAAGAGAAAGGAATACACTTCAGCAAAATATAAGGCCGAAAAATATACACCTCCTTGGTCTAAAGAAAAACAACGGGAGAAATTTTGTTGAGTGTTAGAACCCCAAGATTGTAAATATTTAGAGAGAATCGAATTCTTTGACTTAGACCATTCACTTTGATCAAAATTCTCTGAAGTAATGCACTTGGATCTTGACTTGTAATAGCAACTTGGTTCTAGGTATGCTACGGCAAAACTGACTTTCTACTCTCTGAAAATCTAAGAAACCTAGATTCGCTACTTTAAATGTGGTTATTTCCATTCATATTCTTCAAGAGAAGGAGATCTAAATTACCCCTTGTGCTGACTCGGTCTAGTTTCTTTGATTTTTGATTCACACTAGATCCAAAACAAATGAATCCACACTTATGTTGTTGATCAACAAAATTCTCTTATAGATGTTATCTCATTCACTTTTGTTGGCGTTTGTATTCACCTCACTCTAATACCATGTTAAATTTATATTTAACATGTTAACTACTTAGGACAGTTACTTCAATGATCCATATAGCCCGATTTCAATTTAATTTGATTCCATTAGAAATCAAATAAGACATTATTACATTGAAAATAACTAAAGAAATAACATAGGAGATAAATTCAGGAGACAAGCCAAGACAAGAGAACACATGAAATTGGCTCATGCCAGGGAAAAACCCCAAGATGGGGAAAACCCTTGATCAATCTCATTATTATCAATTTATTAAATGCCCAAAAGAGAGAGACAAAAGTACAATCATTTAAAGTCAAAATAGACATGCCAAATTGATATAACATCACATCCTCTAGATAAATCGATGGCACACACAAAAACTGCAACCCTATCATGAACTAGAGACATACTACTAAAGAAGGTTGATCTATTTAGGGTTGCTTGCGAATCACTCATGTCCCTTATAACTTCATCATAAATCCTCCTCTTAACTGCAACTTTGCTTGACAAGAAAGGTGTTATCCTTTGATAGCCTTTAAGGCTAAACTATGACTAAATTAACTTTATATCAGTGGCCCATCGTGAAGCAGTAATCTTCCAAAAGGTTGTGGCCTTCCTCCCTTAGTCTTTGAATCAAGATACAAAATCATGACACCC
This sequence comes from Pinus taeda, assembly GCA_000404065.3. Taxonomy (NCBI): domain Eukaryota; kingdom Viridiplantae; phylum Streptophyta; class Pinopsida; order Pinales; family Pinaceae; genus Pinus; species Pinus taeda. The sequence continues at coordinate 124,816 of APFE031065302.1, forward strand.
TGTATACCCTCCTGGGCCACACTACAACTCATTGATCTAGTACACAAATGGTTCTAACCATTTTTCGAAGGGATTCACCCTATTTCCATGCTACAGTGTACTCCACATGCTTGCAGTTTAGAGAGAAGACACAATACTAGGCCTCTTAGCCCTTCAACAAGTGACTCCAACCTTGTTGTAGCTACAACAAGATCTGTGGACCAGAAAAAAGAGTAAATAACACTTTAAAAAAACATATAATTTCCCACACCTACCTTAGAAATATTCAACCCTGATACTCCAAGGGATTCACACCAAAATTGTCAAGACAATCCTCCACAAACTCATCTTTCTAGTCTACTTCAGTCCCGCATCATTTCATAGGTAGATATCTATACATTATTTTCTTGTTTGATGTCTTAAATGAGGTTGAAGGATACCTCTATATATATATACAAATTGGCGAGGATTAATAGACATGATGTTTGGGCTTATGTGGAGGTGTGGTCGACCTTGATAATTTTCATATGAGTGGGAATAAATTCAAAAAACTTTTTCTCCTTATTCAAATTTGATGATCTTGAGGTTGATTTTGGTCCTCTCGAAAAGATGAATTCAATTCCATGCTTATCTTCTTCAAAAAACATGCCTAAAGTGGAATTTGGCCCTAGTTGCCAATTTTAACACAAGCCCAAGGTATCCACTTTATGAAGCATTGCTAGCATACAATGACATTGAAGCCAAGGAAAATAATTTTAATTTCAGAAAGGAATTGAGAAGTTAGTTTAGAACACCTTGAAACAGTAGCTAACAAGAACACAATAATAATGGTTCTTGTCAATCTTGATAATCCTTGGAGTGTTGTTTTCAACCATGAGCATTTAGCCAAGGTTGCAGAGATGGAAACAAGTTAGGCTTGTAAATAGTTTCCGATAAAGTATATGCACTTAAACTCTACCTAGCAGTTGGTACCTTCCCCTAATGCAGCTTTGAAACAAAAACTATGGTTTTCATTTGAAAATATCATGTCCATCACCACAAATCCCCATAGTTTATAGGAAATTTAAGGCTCATACATTTCATAGTAGATGATGATAGTTCTTGGCAGTAGAATTATTTCCTTTATAATGAACTATTTATTTTATTCTGGGATTTTCACATTCTTGGTGACACATGTTATAGTTCCAAGTAGTTTGAGTTCAGTTATTTTAATGTTCATATTGTTTAGATATGGCCCTTGGAATTTTATTCCTTGGAAATTAGAAGTGTTATCATCTTCATTTTGAGGATATGTTTGTTTAGTTTATATTCTTTACTGTATATTATATTTGTTGCACAGTTGTTGGCTTATATTATGGATAAGTTTAGGCCCTACTCATATTTTGAAAGGTAAATGAAATGGATTCACTGGTTGCCATTGAAAAATTTTGGTGCCTGAAGAACATTTCTTATAAAACAGATCCTTATAAGAGGAGTTTTATATTTATGAAAATTAGGTATACAAAAGCCTTTACAAGGCTTGGAACATATCTTCCAAAAGGGCTTACATGTGTTGCTGAGCTTTAGCCTGTTATCTCTAGTTATGTATTGCTTTTCTTCTCAATTTCCACAGTCATCTCTTATCCTTCCTTTTATGTAGTGTTCTTATCTCACAATTAATTTTTCATTTTATATCTATATTTGATGAGAATTTTCATGTGAGTATTCCTCAAGGGCTGATTAGAAGTTTGATCTATTGATATATTAATGGCATGCTCTATTTAATGGACTTGTAGAAATCTACTAGTTTCCCCAACATAGACTGTGCCGGATAAACTACTGGTCATTATTGAAAGCTATTTGTAGCCTTCTATAATATGGAAACATGTCTTACCATTTTACTAAACACTTGTTAAGAGATCTGACACAACTCTAAATGAAATAACCTAGTCATCCCAAAGTAAATATAGAATATTAGAATTGGAAAGATGGTTCATGTTTAAGAGATTCACTTGGTCTTTGAAAACTACTTAGAAAAAAAGATTGCATCATAATTGCCATGCTGGAACAAAAATACTTTCTTCATGAGAAACAACACCAAAGCCAAATAACTTCACCTTTTTCAGCTATATGTTCGCCAATCCTCATGCTAAATATTAATTATCACACTTGCAATTAAAGTTTTAACTATTCCATCCCATGGTTGATCAAGAAAATTGACTCAAAAACATAAATTTATCATTGTTCATACATATTTTCTTGCTTTACAAATACAATGATTTATACATATGAAAATATGACAGCAAAGAAATTGTATGGATGACTAAGTTTCAATGGAAGTGTCCCTATATGTCTCTAGGGAATGTGGCTTGCTAGGTTCTAAGAGGAGACTCTCTTTGGACAGGCTATCAACCTTCTCATTCAGCTTTGGGAGGACATGAGCTATAGTGAATGTGGTGAAAATAGGGGTGATCTCCTTAAGGTGATTTGTAGTTTCCAACAAGTTGATGTTTTACGTCTTAGGATTGTTGCATCCAAATCACTACCAAGGAAAAATCTCCAAAGACCTAGATTTATGTTATCCCTCTTTCAAACACTTTTCTCAGTAGAGCTTTTAATGCCAACATATTTGCAAGATTGTTAGCCCCCCTTCTTGAGTTCCATTTGAAAAATGACATGGTGTCTCATGGTTTAGTTGATTTTGTTAATTTTCGAAGTCATTGTGAAATCTAAAGGGCTAGGAACCTCCTTCAATTGGCATTTCATATTATGCTACACAACTGCAAACTAGACTCTCAGAAGGATGAATCAGAAGAAGGGAATCTCTAGTTTTATCATTTATCCCTAGTTCCTCATGCCAACCATTGAAATTTTCCATTTCTTCATCAAGAATTTTGTAAGTTATCATGATCAATGATTTTGATTGGTCTATTATATTTTGATCCTGTTGGCCTGCTTAAATGTTTATGTTGTTCCTATACACATTCTTTGGTATTCCACGGGATTTAGGTTCTTTGGTTTCATTTTAGTGTTTTATATTTATTTAGGTTTATTTGTTTCATCTGGTTTCCACCCAAGAGATTTTAATTACTTTTATGATGGGGAAGGTGACAAATGATCACAATGTTTACACGCACAACTCATACTTAGGTGTGTTCACATGTGACTCAAGAGATTGAACTGCCATTGAGTGATGAAAGTGAAAACGATTCACAAATTCTAATATAGATAATATCATGATCACATAACATTTTATGACTTTATTATTTCCACTCAAATACTAGTTTATTTCTTCACAAACAGAGATAAACTAAAGATGCATGACAAATAATTGAGACAATATGTTGCATTCATTTTGAGATGAGACAGTATGGTACTTTGTATATTATATAATTAGGGTTGTTTGAACATCTTTGTGTCCTACAGAAGGATCCTTTAGGGAAAGTGTCTTTGATTCACAAATATCATTATTAATAAATCGTCTTCCCCATTGTGCATTTTGTGGCTTCTAAACCCCAATGTTGGAAACATTTTCAAAAATGGCATGTCTTAATTAAGAATTAAGAATATACTTATACCATATTTTAGGGCTAGTCAAACTGGTTCATCTTCATAGGTGGTGCTTTTCTTGGGGACAAGTATTGATGTATATAATATGTTTTGGAATTAGCTCCTTGTCAATGTCTTAGATCTTGTATACAGGCCCACATGGAAGCAAGGTTGGGTGGGTCTTGTAGATATATGTATAAGCAAGTCTTTGTTAATTTATCCTTAATAGGATTTATATATTTAAGGTTTTTTTTTATCAATAGGTTGTTTTCCATGTCTTGTGAGTGCACAAGGGTCATGTCGTTGTATTACCTTAATCTGGACCCCTAGAAATTATGTTAAAACAAAATTTTCAATTGCACAAGGAACGACCAAGGCCATCACAGGATGAAACACAACTAACAAAGCAAGTATGGTAGTAACCTAGTATGTATGGTAACCTTATTACCACTTGAATTAAATTGGATCTATTATAACGTTAATAATTAAAGTGCACTTGAGATCAACAACATCCTACGAGAAACATGGGGCAATGAGGAAACGAGAGGGGAATGAAGGGAATGATTTTCTTGTTGTTTATCCTTTCCTCAAGATGTTTATTGTCCTTGCTTAAGCATGCATTTTGTCACCTCATGTGGGAGTGAAAAAGGATTCTAACAAGATGTTGGAATTTAGTTTTTGGATCATTCTTTACCATTCAGGGACTATACTGGACAATACTTCTCCATTCTTTAGAGGGCTGAACAATTATGGGTTGAACAATAACTGAAATCAGAATCTATAAATTATAAAAAAATTAAAATACAAGCCCTTTTTGTGGGTTCCATGTTAATTGAAAAGTATTCTTACCGTTCCTTTTCTAGGGTGAATGACTTTTGAAGGTGTTTAATTTATGCATTTTTATTTTAATCCTTTCAAAGTTTTAAAAGGTTTCGTTAAGAGAAGGAAATTAGAAAATTTTTCTCTGAACATAAATACCATATAATCTTTTCTCATCCAGTTGATGAAATGAAATGGGCTTGACATGGTGTCCCTAGTAGTTTTTGTATACCATTAATGTATGTTTCAACTTCCATGGTTTTCTATAAAACAAATTGCTCGATTAGTGTTGTAATTAGTTTGGGTAAAGTGGGTTCTTTCTCATCCATATCAGTGAAAAATTACAATGAAATCACGTACATTACAACATAAAGACTATCTTTAGGAAAATGGATGTCATAGGTAAAAACAGTTGAATGGAGTGAAATCATTATTTATTTTAAAAAAAAAAAAAAAGAGAAAGAAGAAGAAATTCTAGGCCCCATCCTCTTAATAGTACCTTGGGAGTCTGGTCTAGCTATTAGCCAACTCTGTTGGTTTAGGAAGGTAAGGGGGTGTGTTACAATTAATCTCATTGCATCTTGGCCAAAATTGACAAGATTTGACTAGTTTTGGCCCAAACTCAAACAAATCAGACATATTTAGAAACAAATTTGGGAACTTTTTTTTTTAATGTTGGAGAGTGCACAAAACACCAATTCCATACATAGAGGATTTATTCTAGAGGACAATAGAAAATAGGTTGGGATATTTTTCCTTTTTACTAAATAAGTAAATGCCATATTATCAAGTGCATAATCTATCATGTTGGGTTCTATTGTTTCCTCTAATCTTTGAGTACATGTGGACACATGTTTGAATTAGTACATTTTGTTGCTAGTTATTTTTTTGCTTATCATCTTTAACTTTCCCACTCTAATCTTATTCTCTTTCGATCTTTTCGTTATTCCCCTAGATCTATTTTATAAAGATAGTGAGGGGGACGAAGTTTATTTTTGTATTGTGTAGTTCTTTTTTTCCTGAGGTTCTTTTCTTCACACCCCTTTTCTAGTTGAAGTACTTATGGGAGGACATAGTTATCATTTAGAGGTAGTGAGTGATTTCCTTGTATACATGTAATTGCATCTTTGTATAATTGTGCTTGTTGTGGATTTGGAAGTGTTTGAATGTCGCTTGGATATTTTGTCGGATATTAGCCAAACTTTGTGCTTACAATTTTAACATTCATTTAGTGGTTACATTTCAAGATCATTGTTATTGATCATTCTCTTTTGACATCTTGAATTAACTAATAATGATAAGCACTCTCAATTAGTTTCCTAGACCCCATAACAAGTAGGATTCAGTCATGTAATTCGTTATTCATAATTTCATCATATATGGTTATTATTTTTTACTTTTTGGCATGCAAATAAATCATTTAGAGGCAGTTTTTTATGTTGTCACAACAAATTTACATGATTCACATGATGAGAAATCAATATTTGGTGTAATTTAAAATTTTAGATTTGATAATTATAGGTCTTTTATAGGCTATATATGTCTCGAAAGTTTTACTTTTAATTTATTATTCAACTAAACATATTGAATGTATTATGCGAATTTATTTTCCCCTCCACCTGCTTTCCATAACTTCGATAACCATTAGGTAGGGATGTGCAAATTCGATGCTATTTTTCTTGTTTAGTAAAAGGTTTTCCAAGACTTTAAAAGTTTTATAATTTATTGAAATTTGTAGAATTTACAATTTATAAAGCTTCAAGGTCTAATATTTTAAAGTTTAATTCTTTAAAGGGTGTTAGCTCAATCAAAGAGCACCTAATTTACAAGCAGGAGGTTGGTAGTTCGATTTCATCATACCCTAATATTCATATGGAACGACGACAATTAGGTTTTGGTGATAGAGGTCCTTTTGACTATCACCAATGAGTTTATGGTGACATTTTTTGACCCTCACCAAAATATGAAATGTTGATGGTCACTATTTTTCATTATAATCATTATTCATGACAGATCTTGAAAGTCAACACAACACCTAAACTTTTGGCAATGGAACTTTTGGTGACGTTCAATTTTCGGTGATGGGGGCTCTTTTGACCATCACCAATGAAATTATGGTGACTTTTTTTACCCTCACCAAAATATGAAATGGTGATGTTCAATGAATTCCACCATATATATGCTTCAATAGTCATGGCCATAAAAAGTCCATCACAATAAATCATTGTTCATATCAAATGGTGATGGTCACTATCTGTCATTATAATAATTATTCGTGATGAACCTTGAATGTCACTACAACACCTATACTTTTAATGATGCCACCTTTAGTGACGTTCAAGTTTTTGGTGACAGAGGCTAAGGCCTATCACCATTGCTCATATGAATTGGTGATGGTCACTATCTATAATTATAAATCATTATTGGCAACAAAACTTGAATTTCACCATAACACCTATAATTTTGGCAATGCCACCTTTAGTGATGTTCAACGTTTTGTGACGGAGGCTCTTTTGACCATCACCAATGAGCTTATGGTGACTTTTTTTTACCCTCACGGTTTGAAGTTTCCTAGAAAATAATGTTATAGTGAAAATTCCATGATGACACATTTGAAGCAACAAAGCACTAGGTTCATATGCTTTGATACCAAATGTTATGAACATTGCACCTTAAAAATGATAAGAATTTATTGAATTCAATTCATTCAAGGGAAGAACCTCCTTTTACAATGAATGCAATAGAAGACACTATATGATGATCCTAAGGCAAAGTCTCCTTGCTATATATATAAGAGAGAAAGGGTACAATTAGAATGAAAGGGTATAATGAAAGGTTATAGCCTACATAACAATATAACAATAGAAATTTAATAAATCAGTATCTAAAACTTAATAAGGAGTTTAATAGTTAAGATGATACTTCTTTAGGTCTTAACATAGTCCTATTATGTGTTTCTTATAACATGGGTTAGCAAGAAAATAAAATCTAGTGGTTGAAACAAGAGAATTGAAAAAAATGTTAGGTTTAGGTAGAAACCCTAGATTTAATAGGATGTATATGCATTCATTCACTTACGCAATTCACTAATTTTGAACTAAAAATGTAGTAAAAAGAAGTAAACTAGAACATCAATCTTAAAAAAATCAATAAACTCTCATAACCCAAGAAAAGCTTTATTAAATGTCACATAAGAGAAGGGTTTTAATGAAGAATGTTTCCTTCTCACCTCCTCCTTAGGAGAGTCCTTGATAATCCTAAGTATATGGTGGTGGTCCCTCTATCCTTTGTGGCTAAAAGAAATAGTTGTAATGGCTAAGTCAAATTTTTCTCTCAAATATAATTAAAAAATGGGAAGAGAAGATGAAAATGGTCATAAGGATAGGACAAAAATATCTTGTATTTATAGCATAATAATGGTTAGAGTTGATATGATAAAATATATAAAATATGATTTTTTAATCAAATCAACATGTAAAAAACTTTTGGTTTGTCATTAATATTCTTTTTTTATAAATTCAAGAGGAAAAAAAGAAGAAAAGTCATAAAATGGGTTTATAGCTTTAATTAAGGGTTAATAACTTAGGAATAATGGTTCCTTAAGTCACTTTAATGAAAATTATTAAGAAAAAATAGGTTTTGGGTTATTTTCATGGAATGCATGAGAATATAATGACAATAACATATGAAAAGTGGTTCCTTGGGCAATTTCCATAGAATAAAGGTGTAAAAGTGGGTTTTAACATGGGGAACCTGTTAGATCCCTATACTACTAGTTTAACCCCTTATTGTTATTAGTACAAACCCATTACTATATTGTTGTGCCCATGTAGTCCCCATATTGTTATTATTATGACCCATAGAAGCCCACTATTGTTATTATTGTTCCCTTACATTATTAATGTTATGTTGGCTCTGATTATTTTACGACCCCTTAGACTCCTATATATAGAAAGGAGGTCATGTTATTTGTATCATCAAGGAATTGTTCATTTATGTAATTTAAAGGAGGTTTCCCCTTTGAAGAGGCTTATTTTTAAGGTGTTTATCTCTCTTTTCTATATTTTTGTGAGCTGGTTTCATAACATTTGGTATCAGAGCTTTGGATTCTAGGGTTTTACTACTCCAAATAGGTCATCGTGGAATTTTCACTATAACATTTTCGCTACAAAGTTTCAGAAGCTCAAAAGAAAACCCATTTGATATGAAATAGTTCTGAACCTCGGTACCCAATTTTAGATATTGTCTCACTATATTTTTGGAGATATGATATGAGGAAATTAAGGTTGTTGCAAGCTCCATAATTCCATCTCAAATAGGTCATCATGGAATGTTTGCTATAACTTTTTTTCTACGAAGGTTCAAAATCTGAAATTAAAACCCTTTTGAACCAAAATCTTTCTGAAGCTTGGATCTAAAGTTTAGGTCTTGTCTCGCTATATGTTCGGAAATATGATCCAAGACATTTAGGGTTTCTACAGGCTCCTGAATCATATCCCAAACAAGTGACCTTGGGAAAATCACCATAACTTTCTCTCTAAGCATCAGATTGAAATTTTGTAAGAAGTTACAGAAAGAGGATAGACAATAATTTTATGTCTATTATTCTCAGATCCGAATATCGAAATAGTGACATGTAGCACTCTGTAAAAATTCACTCTATTGAAAAAAGTATATAATTAGGTCATATTGGGAGATTGGGCATAACTCTTTCGTGGAGAATCAAATTTCGATCAGATAGGCAGCATTGGAAAGAGGACACAGAGGGCTATGGAAGATCACAAATTCAAACATTGGAGATATGAAATTTCATAGATATGATAGATTCAAGATATATCTCCTAAAATCAAGAAAACACGATATGAGGAAGTTTGATGATAAGGATCTGGTAAATTAGATGCTATAGATGGAGCAATATTTTGATCTACATGGTGTACAACTATTACAAAAGGTACATATTGCATCTTTATATTTAGAATCGAATCAATTGTTATGGTATAAAGGGCTTTGTTCTCGTAAACCACTTGTCACTTTGTCAATTTTCACGGAGGAACTGAGAGCATGTTATATGGATAGAAAGAGAAACACCTTCATTAGTCAATCGATAAATCTAAAACAAAATGGTTCAATGGCAGAGCACATTGAGGCTTTCCGAAAATTGAATATAAGGGTAAATTATATTCCAGAGAAGGAAAGGGTTGATTTCTTCATAGCGACTTTAAAGGATAACATTCAACAAGAGGTTCATCTTTGGGAACCTAATTCATTGGAGAAGGCATTCAGGTTGGCAAGAAAAGTGGAAAGAAAAATTATGGCAACAAGGAAGTCTACCACTCACAACTATAAAGATGGAACTGTTGCTTCTCCTAGCCTTCCACAACTTGCAAGGTTGACACCACAACAATTGGAAGAAAAAAGAGCAAAAGTGATTTGTTACAATTGTGATAGAAAATACATTAAAGGTCATAAGTGTGCTGAGAAGAAATTATTTTAGATAGGTTGTGAAGAGGAGGAAGAAGAGGATCAAGAAATGTCCAAAGAAGAGGATATACATTGGGAACCAACCCTAGAGAAAGAAGAAATGAATCCAACCGTATCTTGTACTGCATTGGTAGGAATTACCACTCCTTAAACTCTGAAGATAGAAGGACATATCAAGAAGAAGAAGGATCAAACAGTGAAATACCAGGAAGAAAAGGATCAAGAAACATCAAAAGAAGAGGATATACACTAGGAACCAACCCCAGAGAAATAAGAAATGAATCCAACCATATCTTGTAATGCATTGGTAGGAATTACCACTCCTCAAACTCTCAAGATAGAAGGCCATATCAAAAAGAAAAATGTAATAGTGTTGATTGATTCAAGTAGTACCCATAATTTTATTCATTTTAAGATAGCCAAGGAATTGAATTGCTTAATATATCCAACATCAGAGTGTCAAGTAATGGTTTCAAATGGAGGAACCATAAATTTCTCTTGAAAGTGCCATAATATCAAGCTATCCATGGGAGAATATACCTTGAATATTCCAATGCTTTCCATTCTAATGGGGGGGTGTAGATGTTGTGCTTAGAGTCCAATGGCTACAATCTTTGGGTATGATAGATTTTAATTTTCAAGAGCTTTTCTTGAACTTTTTTTGCGAAGGAAAGGAATTTGAATCAAGGGTTATTGAAGGGAAACCGGGAAAGATAATTAACTCTAACAGCATGACAAAGCTTCTAAAGAAAGAACAATGAGGCGTAATTTAATAATTATTTTCACTAAAGGTTCCCACATCGAAATCATCTATTTCTATAGATATCCAAAACCTTTTGGATAATCATTCCAAGGTATTTGAGACTCCCAATGGCGTCCCACCTATTCATGATGATGTTCATGCTATTCATTTGATTCTAGGAAGTGTTCCTCCAAACATCAGGCCTTACGGATATCCCTATGCCCAAAAGAGTGAAATTGAATGTATGGTTGCAGAAATGCTAGAGGTTGTTATAATTCAACCTAGTCAAAGTTATTTCTCTGCTACAATAGTATTGGTGCACAAGAAGGATGGGTCATGGTGCATGAGTCCGGATTGTAGGGAGCTCAACATGATCACTATTAAAGATAAGTTTCCCATTCCTGTCATTGATGAATTATTGGATGAATTGCATGGATTAATTTACTTCACCAAGTTGGATGTTCATTTAGTATATCATCAAATCAGAATGCAGACTGAAGACATTCCAAAAACAACATTGTTGAAGAAATATGCATTTTCATGGACTCTAGAAGAAACGAAAGCCTTTAAACATATTAAAGAGGAAATGTGCCAAGCACCGGTCTTAACTACACCAAACTTATCAAAAACCTTTTTTCTGGAATGTGATGCCTTAGGAAATGGAATTGGTGATGTTTTAGCGCAAGAAGAAAGACCCGTTTCTTTCGAAAATTGTCCAATCAAAGGAAAGCATTTACACAAAGCTATTTATGAAAAGGAAATGTTGGCAAGACTACATGCACATGAGAAATGGTGACCTTACCTATGAGAAGGTCATAGTTCAAACAATGTTGCAAGAGTTTGGAATGACCTGTGAAGGAGTTTCTTACCTATGGGTAAAAACTCCTTCATAGGTCATTCCACACTCTTTCAATATACTCCACCTGTATGGACTCATTATTTAATAATATTGTAAGAACTTGATGAGGAAGGAAAAATCATATTGGAACCTGAAGCAGTCACAGAAACAAGAACCCGATAGCTACGAAATCAATCAATTTCAGAGTATCTCACCAAGTGTAAGAACTTACCCACTAAAAACTCCACATGGGAGGTTGAGAATTTTTTATAGAAGCATCCAAAACTACTCAAGCGTTGAGGACAACTCTTTTTGAAGGAGAGGGGCATGTTAGGTCCCTATACTCTTAGTTTAACCTCTTATTGTTATTAGTGTAACCCCCTTATTATATTGTTGTGCCCATGTAGTCCCCATATTGTTATTATTGTTGGGTTGTGTTATATTATTTCCACAAATAGCCTACATAGTTAACCGGGGGGTTAGAGTGAGGGAAAAACCCCCCCTTCATTGTGTTGATTGCATAACGGGGGGTTCATGGGAGGGCGGTAGGCCCCCTTCTCCAAGGGGTTTAAGGGGGGAAGGTAGCCCCCCTCTATGGGGTCTAGGGAAGCACCTCGAGGAATTTTTTTTGGACCCTATATTAGGTTGGGTGGAGCTACCTATGGTTTTGTGCATGGTTTTCCCACATGATTTTGGACGCGATGGTTTTTGGTTCATGGTTTTGGACGCAATGGTTTTCAGCCCATGGTATTGGATGCTTGGGCATGTATAAATGTGTATTGTAACATTGAAAGGAACATAATGGAAAATCAAGCTGGTAGTCACGGTTTTGGGATCCAGGGTAAAATCTCAGTGTATATGTGTTTTATGTGTTATGCTCTCGCATTTTTTATTTTCTGTGTTTTAGAATTCATATGCAGGTAATTTCTGTATGGGGTTTAAACATACATTTGGTATTGTTAGCACCTAAATCCGCCTTAGGTTGAAGGAAGGAAAAATTCAGGGTAACCAGAAACCACGCTCAGTCTGGTAGCTAGCCCTACCAGAACAGGAGAGGGCTCTCTCCGTGTCACGCTCAGTGAATAAACAAAACAATATGGTCTGAGATGACTTGCAATGAAATATTGATTTTAGGCTAGTAAATAAATATGGATACAAGAGGCAATTTTTGATGAATGACTGAGTTTCTGGGATGTATGGGACCAACGAACAGCAATGAGCAGAGAATTTAACACAAAGGCACAGATTACTTCGTGAGGCAAGATAGGTGGAAAGTCTAGCAATTAAGTTTGAAGTAATGTGGAACGAAAAGATTGTTTAGGCGAGTGAAAAGGGCATGAGCACATGGATCCTTTTCAACAGAAGAAGAACACATAACGTGAAACTTTCCCACGGGTAGAGCAATAAACATGAATTCTACCTTATCTAACTTAGAAAATTTCACTGGAAATGAATATGAATGAATTGTGAAACATAACGAAATACATATGAAACATAAAGAGAAACACATTTGCTACACTCACAACCACATTAATCTCATGAAACAGAGTCGTTGCCTTTCATTAATCCTCTGTCAAAATATACAATGAAGAGCTGAGTTTCTCTCCCACAGTCTCCCAGAAATTACAAGCCAAACCTTTGCAAATGGTTTGCATACAATAAATAGACTATGCCATTGGGAAATAGAACGACCCACAGTTGGGGAGTTTCTCAAATGATTACAAACTGGAAATGGAAAGCCAACCATTAGTTACAGGAGCAACGTTACAAAAATGACAAATGTCTTGGGTGACTGCTCGCCTTCCTTTGCCACTTGGATAGGAGCCAGCCTTTAGTGGCAATACTTTAAAATTTTCCTTAGATACCAAAAAAAGTGTAGTGTAAATGATCAGGTCCACTTGGAGAAAGTCGCGAATCGAAATGTCGCAGAGTGGAAGTGATTTTGGCCTTTTGGTCTATATGCGCCGTGCCCAATTCTATATGAATTGTGCCACTTTGGAGGAAATTTTTAGGTACTTGATAAAGTCCAAATTGTGCCCAAGTGTTCTTATTAGAAATTCCTACCTGTCTACTTTCCAACCCAAGTGGAATTTCTTAATTTGGTGCTCATTTGCCCCTCCAAAACTTCAATCTCCCAAGACTGCTTCCTGTGTGTCAAAATAGGGGCAAAGAGGTCATTTTTGAGTGTTTTTTACATCCTGGGGACTCAAAACTTGCCCAAACTTCTTGGCCATGGACCAGAGTCATTATTTTTCATGTTGAATCCAAAAATGCAAACCATTTGTGATTTGGAGCTCCCAATCCTAAGCGTCGCACCAGTGGCGCGGCGCAGAGGGAGGAAAACCCTGTTTTGTGCCCAAAAGTTGTCAAATAACCAAAAATGCCCCAAAAATGCTCCAACTTTATTTTCCAGGCACCAACAGTCATGATTTTTGATGTGGAATCCAAAAATGCAAACCATTCTTGATTTGAAGCTCCCAATCCTAAGCGTCGCGCCAGGGCGCAGCACATAGAACCTGTGCATAGCGCTTTTTTCAGGAGACGTTTGGAGGCCTTCCTGGTGTCCAAATTGGGTGCAGGATAGCTTGTTGGAAATTTCTTTGAGTCTACTTTCCAACCTAACTAGAATTTTTCAATTTGGAGTTTATTTTCCCTATCACGAGTCAAATCACCCAAGATTGGTCAAAATGTGCCCAATGAGGCTGCCTCAAGGTAGATTGTTGTTGCATTCAACTTTTGAAGGTGTTCCTCAACTCCAAATTGAGCTCATGATAGCTTTCTGGAAATCTATTTGTGTCTAGTTATCAATTTACTCATCAAGTAAGTCATTTGGCTAACCAAGCTAGGAGAAAACTTGATTTTCCCAAGGTCACATTAGAGGTGCATCAATTCTCCCGAGGCAATTGTATTTCTGACCTTTCTCTAAAACCATGACACCTGTGTAAAAAGTGAAGGAGTTTTTTTCTTCCTTGGCCTATTGTGGAAAAAAACCTCTCTCAATTTTCGAAAATTCATCTTTTCTTGCTCAGAAACATCATTTTAGTGAATTATTGAACCTTCCTCTGGCCTGCAAGTATCTTTGAAGCACTTTGAGAACAACAATTTGCAAACCCTAGACCTACTAACTCTTTGCTAACCAAGAGATTAGAACAGAACTATAAATGACCTTTAAAATGATTTGACAAATAGACCTAAACCAGCAAGACAAGGCATGAGGGGAAATGACTGACAAGACCCTTCCCTCAGATTACGACATGCCCCTAGCGGAATGCAGCTGAGTGAATGGAGAGAGACTCCTAAAAATGAAATGCAGAAAGAGTTTTGATCTCTGAAGGAGGACTAACAAGACTGACTCTAACACTGGCTCCAATATGGATGGTAGCTCCAGCTTGAGGTGCCAAGAACTGCAGATCTTTGGGAGAGCAAACAGTGCCTTCGTCCATTGGGCTATGGAGTCAAAACACGGAAACTGACATTATGCAGACAGACTCTGACTGAAGACTCAAACTCAAAACCATAATAAAACTGGACATGACTAAATCCTAACTAACAAACTGGAAAGATGCTCATATTTGAGCTTATTCAGCAAACCTACCCTAATTACTCTTTCCACCACCCGTCAAGTGAGATGGAACAACCAATGCAACCAGGTAAGAATTATGGCTGATATTTGATTTCTTCCCAAATGCTTTCTGATGCACAGGAAAAGGGAAGAATCAAAAGGCAACTCCCATGGAAACTTGGAATCAAGTTCACTGCTAACAAAATTGTAAAGCATGAATTGGCTGGATGACTTCAAGAATACCTCAAAAGGATCTTCATAAGCATCTCCATTGATTTCCATTAACACATTACTTCTCTGGTCCAAGTAATCTTCATATCTGGATATTAAACTTTTCCTCACATCTGCACTGTCTTTCTCTGATGATTGCAGCAAGTGGTCAAAAGGATCTAGAATTTCGTGAAGAACCAAACTCTGTTGTTGATTCCAAACAGAACTGAAGCCTCATTTATCAATCTCCTCATATGACTGCAAACTTTGGTATGGGCTATGAAATGAACAATCGGTTAAACAAGACAATGAAGGTGACCCTTGAAACAGATGATTATCAGCATTCTCTTTTGTCGCATGGTTAGTTGATGAAGAAGAATTTTTACAGCAAACAAAATCTAACACATAAGCAAAAGGAACATCAAAAACTTGAGGAGACTACTGCGATGTATCTATTGGAACTGTATGACATCCTATTGGTTGTTCATCCTTTTCTTTAGAGATATTACGAAGATTCTGCCTTATAAATTGAAATGCTTCGTAACACAATGGTACAGAATCCTCTTGCATCATTGTATCATGTATTTCGGCTGCCTCAACTTCATCTGTAATCTGACCTTGAATTGTGTTTGGTGGCTGCAAATCTGGTTCTGTATCCAAAATGAATTCATCAATTATTTCAGGGGAAGATTTCTTATTAATGACCTGCACAAAAATTTCGCCATCTATCTCATCCTCAACATTAAAACTGAGAGATTGTTGATTTCCTACAAGCTTTTCATTTGAAGATTTACCATGCAATTTACCCCGCAAAAATTGAAATGATTCAAAACATAAAGGTAAGGAATCTTCTTGTATCGTTTGATCATATATGCCAGCTTCTATGTCTTCATGTGAAACCTAACTATTAATGGCATTTGGGGGCTGGAACTCTGAATATAAAAAGTCTGGAACAAATTTTTCATCGCCCTCAAGAGGATCCAAATCAAGATTTGTTGATAGCTGATGTTTGATTGCATGGAAATTATCTCTGATGAACTAACATGAATCAAAGCAAAAAGGAAAAGATCCATCACTTACTTCAAAATCTGTTGCACTTTCCTCATCGTTTCCATAACTTATATGCATCGGTTGATCACTGTACTCGAGATGCTGTAAGCAAACTTCCTCATCCCACAAACTAGCTGCTGATTTGTCTGCAAGATTAGCTTCTGTTTGGAGAGCATAATCATCATTGTTATACTGATCAAACTGAGGCAAATCGTCAGTATAAAACATATCGTCAAGCATACATGTCATATCAATAGGTCTTTCTTCTCCAAGATGATCTACAAAACAATCCTTATGACTACTGAGATAAGAAACAAAATGTTTTGGATCAACCACTTGTTCATGAACGCCATTTTCATCTTTTGCAGTCATCTTTCTCACCATCTCTTCTACTGCACTCACCAAAATGTCAAGCTTTTCCTCTAAAGGTGTCGTTTTCTCTGGATCCACGTTTTTCATCTCTTCTTCTTTCAACCTTGCCCTTCTGATCAGCAAATGATCCTCTACATTCACTGCATTGTTTTGTATCTCTTCAAGTGTTGCAACATTCTTTTCTCTCAGCTGAAACTCCATTTCCGGATCAAAGGCACCCGAGTAGTGCAAGAAAGTAGATCCAGGAGGGGGTCTTATATCAACCGGCATTGAATAATAAACTTGATTAAATCTGGCTGAAAACTATTGTACTGCCTCCCTTGGGAGTCTTTTCAGCTGATTATACTCTTCTACGATAAGCAAAAGATTCTGTCCGATCCTCCACCTGTCAAGAAAAACTTTGTTGAACTGTTGTAAATCTGTGATGCTTGCATCAGGCAGGGCTTTGAACTAACTCTTGACTTTTCCTTACAAAGAAAGAGCAAAAAGCCTTATACTGACATCTTCTTCATCAATTTCAAAAAGCTCTAGAAAATTCTCAACATTCTGCACATGTTGCTCAGCATTGACATTCTTACTTTCACTGTCAAATCTTGGCAAGTATAGATCATATTTTTTGGGAAAAGCATGAAGAACAGAAGGTAAAACAAGAGGTTTATACCTATCTGGGATTATAACAGCTGTAGGAATATGTACAAGAGCTATGGGATCAGTTTTGTTTTCTTTAGGCTCATCACTTTGCAGAGAATCATCATAAGATGTAGGACAAGTAAGGAGGCCAGGATCAAAGGGAAACTTAGTATTTACGCTTTTTGAATGAGTCGATTGAAGATTTTGATCACCTTTATCATACAACAAGTTATGAAAAACTTTCAGGACAGCTTCAAGAACAGAAAAGAAGTAATTCAAAAGAAGGCAGAGTAGGTCCTGAATACCATTCCACTTTGGATACCCGGACTTTGTGTAAGATTCGTCCCTTTTCACAGAGAAAGAGTTAGTCCTCTAGTGGAGTCACCATGAAGCACCGATTATTGGGCTCTTCGGTGAATGGAGTTGCCAAGTGAATGATTTCAGCCGTCTTATGCCTGATCGTTGTCCACCATCAACAATCAGCTCTGAACTTGATATGTACTGGGGCAAAACAATCTTCAAGAAAACCATTTTCACGTCCCCAGTGGAGTCACCACTATGTTAGCACCTAAATCCGCCTTAGGCTGAAGGAAGGCAAAATTTAGGGTAACCACAAACCACGCTCAGTCTGGTATCTAGCCCTACCAGAATAGGAGAGGGCTCTCTTCGTGTCACGCTCAGTGAATAAACAAAACAATATGGTCTGAGATGACTTGCAATGAAATATTGATTTCAAGCTAGTAAATAAATATGGATACAAGAGGCAATTTTTGATGAATGACTGAGTTTCTGGGATGTATGGGACCAATGAACAGCAATGAGCAGAGAATTTAACACAAAGGCACAGAATACTTCGTGAGGCAAGACATGCAAAAAGTCTAGCAATTAAGTTTGAAGTAATGCGGAACGGAAAGATTGTTTAGGAGGGTGAAAAGGGCATGAACATATGGATCCTTTTCAACAGAAGAAGAACACATAACATGAAACTTTCCCACAGGCAGAGCAATAAACATGCATTCTACTTTATCTAACTTAGAAAATTTCACTGGAAATGAATATGAATGAACTATGAAACATAACGAAATACATATGAAACATAAAGAGAAACACATTTGCTACACTCACAACCACATGAATCTCATGAAACAAAGCCGCTGCCTTTCATTAATCCTCTGTCAAAATATACAATGAAGAGCTGAGTTTCTCTCCAACAGTCTCCCAGAAATTACAAGCCAACACTTTGCAAATGGTTTTCATACAATAAATAGACTATGCCATTGGGAAATAGAATGACCCACAGTTGGGGATTTTCTCAAATGATTACAAACTGGTAATGGAAATCCAACCATTAGTTACAGGTGCAGCATTACAAAAATGACAAATGGCTTGGGTGACTGCTCGCCTTCCTTTGCCACTTGGATAGGAGCCAAACTTTAGTGGAATACTTTAAAATTTGCCTTAGATGCCGAAAAAAGTGTAGTGTAAATGAGCAGGCCCACTTAGAGAAATTCACGAATCGAAATGTCGCGGAGCGGAAGTGATTTTGGCCTTTTGGTCTATATGCGCCGTGCCCAATTCTATATGCGTCGCGCCTCTTTGGAGGCGATTTTGAGGTAATTTCCGAAGTCCAAATTGTACCCAAGCATGCTTGTTAGAAAGCACTACCTGTTTACTTTCCAACCCAAGTGGAATTTTTTAATTTTGTGCTCATTTGCCCCTCAAAAACTTCAATCTCCCAAGACTACTTCCTGTGTGTCAAAATAGGGGCAGAGAGTTCATTTTTTGAGTGTTTTTGACCTCCTGGGGACTCAAAACTTGCCCAAAATTATTGGCCATGCACCAACAGTCATGATTTTTCATGTTGAATCCAAAAATGCAAACCATTTGTGATTTGGAGCTCCCAATCCTAAGCGTCGCGCTAGTGTCGTAGCACACAGGGAGAAAAACCTTGTTTTGTGCCCAAAAGTTATCAAATGACCAAAAATGCCCCAAAAATGCTCCAAACTTCTTGGCCATGCACCAACAGTCATGATTTTTCATGCTGAATCCAAAATGCAAACCATTCTTGATTTGGAGCTCCCAATCCTAAGTGTCGCGCCCTAGAGCCTATGTGTAGCGCTTTTTGCAGGAGACATTTGGAGGCCTTCTTGGTGTCCAAATTGGGTGAAGGATAGCTCGTTGGAAATTTATTTGAGTATACTTTTGAACAAAACTAGAATTTTTTAATTTGGAGTTTATTTTCCTTGTCAAAAAGCAAATCTCCCAAGACTGGTCAAAATGTGCCCAATGAGACTGCCTCAAGGCAGAGTGCTGTTGCAGTCAACTGTTGAAGGTGTTCTTCAACTCCAAATTGAGCTCATGATAGCTTGTTGGAAATATATTTGTGTCTAATTATTAGCTTACTCATAAAGCAAGTCATTTGGCTAACCAAGCTAGGAGAAAACTTGATTTTCCCAAGGTCACTTTAGAGGTGCATCGATTCTCCCAAGGAAATTGTATTTTTGACCTTTCTCTAAAACCATGACACCTCTATAAAAAGTGAAGTAGGTTTTTATTCCTTGGCCTATTCTGGAAAAAAACCTCTCTCAGTTTTCCAAAATGCATCTTTTCTTGCTCAAAAACATCATTTGAGTGAATTATTGAACCTTCCTTTAGCCTGCAAGTATCTTTGAGAACAACAATTTGCAAACCTAGACCTACTAACTCTTTGTTGACCAAGAGATTAGAACAGAACTGTAAATGACCTTTAAAATGATTTGACAAATAGACCTAAACTAGCAGGATAAGGCATGAGGGGAAATGACTGACAAGACCCTTCCGTCAGATTATGGCATGCCCCTAGCGGAATGCGGTTGAGTGAATGGAGTGAGACTCCTAAAAATGAAATGCAGAAATAGTTTTGATCTTTGACAAAGGACTGAAAAGACCGACTCTAACATGTATCATAGTTGTTTTGGCTTCAAGGGGACACCTTTGTTGCTGAGGGGTTTTTCTCGGGCCTGTGGTAGACCCTATTCAGTGGGAGATTTATGGGATCGATTCTGGTGGTGAAAGAAGATGGCGAGTAGTGGAAAGATAGAGATGGAGAAATTTAATGGTCAGAGTTTTGAGTTATGGAAACTCAAGATGGAGGATCTGTTGGTGGATAAAGGTTAGTGGATCGCAGTAGATCCAAGTACTAAACCAATGGGAGTGTCCGATGAAGAATGGAATAAGTTGGATCGGAAGGAAAAGAACACAATATGATTGTGTGTCTCAGATTCAGTATCACTGAATGTATCAGGGGAAGCTACAACAATGGATTTGGGGGACAAGTTAGGAACTTTGTACCAATCTAAGTCTCTGGTGAATAAACTGTTCCTATGGAAAAAGTTGTATAACCTAAGGATGAAAAATGGAGACTCAGTGACAGAGCATCTGAATGCATTTAATATTGTGGTAAGTCAGTTATTATCTGTTGATATTAAAATTTTAGATGAAGATAAGTGCATCAGTTTATTGTGTTCTCTACTAGATTCTTGGGATAGTGTGATTATTGCAATAGGTAGCAATGCAACTGCCTTGTAGTTTAATGAAATAGTATCATCCTTGCTGACGAAGGAGATGAGACAGAAAAATATGGAGAGCCAGAATGGTGATGCCTTGTTTGTATGAAGACGGTCCTAGAACAAAAACAAAAATAAGTCGTCGAGTGGGAGATCTAAATCTCCAGGAAAACCTGTAAAGGTGGTTTGCTAGAAATGCGGAAAGGAAGGGAACTACAAAAGGGACTGTAAATATAAATCTCCTGACAAAGGAAAGGGATCTGATGATGCTCCTTCTACAAAGGTGAAAAGCACCTCAGATGAAGGTGGGGATGTGTACTTGGCTTCTTCAAGTACACATGTAGATCATGAGGCATGGTTGGTTGACTCAGGTGCATCCTTTCACTTCACTCCCCATAGAGAGTGGTTCTGCGAGTATAAGAACTATGATGGTGGTGATGTCTTCTCATAGGATGATAGGAAGGCTAGAATTGTTGGTCGCGGAAAAGTAAAGTTGAAGTTGCAAGGTGAAGGGTTAGAACACTTCCAGGTGTTCTGCATATTCCTGCATTGTCCATAAATCTAATTTCTGTAAGCAAGCTGGATGATGTAGGTGTAAAAATAGTGTTCGAGAAATATACCTACAAGATGGTTCAAGGTGCACTGGTATTGATGCAGGGAGTTCAGATTGGAACTCTGTAAAATCTGCAAGGTAGCACTGTTATTGATGGCTACAACAGTTCTGTGGTTATTGAAAGTGGAGCACAAAATCTAGTGGTCTCTGGAGAAAAGGCCATGCTATGGCATCAAAGGCTTGGATATATTGGAGAGAAGGGCCTTCGAATACTTCATGGTAAAGGTATGGTCTAAGGTATGACTAATAGCTCTCTGGATTTTGATTTCTGTGAAAATCGTGTATATGGGAAGCAGAATTGGGTGAGTTTCCCCTCTGGTGGTAAGAGGGTGGAACATATATTAAAGCTTGTGCACAGTGATGTTTCGGACCTGTGAAGGTTCCATCACTGGGTAAGTCTGTTTACTATGTATCATATATAGATGACTTCTCAAGGAATACATGGATCTATTTCCTCAAGAAGAAATCTGAAGTCTTTGACAGGTTTAAATAACTTAAGGCTCTAGTGGAAAACCATACAGAGAAGACGATTAAGGTGTTGAGGACAAATAACGGTGGAGAGTTTTGCAGTAAGGAATTTGAATAATTTTGTAAGAAGTGTGGTATAGCATGGCAGAAGAATACTCCATATACATCTAAGCAAAATGGAGTTGCAGAAAGAATGAAAAAGACGTTGATGGAAAGGGCAAGAAGCATGCTCAATGGTGCCAGGCTAGGATAGGAATTTTGGGTAAAGGCAGTGGAAACTGCATGTTACCCGGTCAACAGGTCACCTTCATCAGTGTTGGAGGATAAGACTCCACAAGAGGTATGGACTGGTTAGAAACCCTCTCTTTCACATCTTAGGGTATTTGGATGTGATGCATACGTACATTTTCCAAAGGAGAAAAGAACAAAGTTGGATAGTAAATTTGAAAAGTGCATCTTTATTGGGTATAAGGATAGTTTAAAGGGTTCTAAGCTTTGGAACCCAATAATAAGGAAGGTTGTGTGCAACTGAGATGTGGTGTTGAGAGATGTTAAAGATGTTATTAGACATGAAGTCCAACCAAAGGAACCTAAGAAGATAGAGTTTCAGCTAAAGGAGGAAGAATCAAACTCTACAACAGAAGAGGAATCAGAAGATGAAGAGCCACAAAATCCAAGTGTGAAAATATTAGTTCGTGAAAGAAGGCAGCCAGAAAGGTATAGTACATCTGATTTTTGTTCAAATTTTCCTTTATCTATTACTAATGATTATCCTAGAACTATGAAGGAGGCAGTAGATTCAGAGGATGACAAACTCTAGAAAGCAGCCATGGTTGATGAAATGGCATCTTTGTACAAAAATGGGGCTTGGGATTTGGTGGAGTTGCCAGTTGGAAGGAAAGCCATTGGTAGAAAATGGGTGTTCAAGAAGAAGACAAATGAAAAAGGAAAGGTGGAAAAATACAAAGCTTGGTTGGTAGCAAAAGGTTATTCCCAGGTGTCAAGAATTGATTTTGGTGATATTTTTTCTCCTGTTGCCAAGGTAGCTTCTATTAGATTACTTTTATCTATTGCTGCTGCTTTTGATTTTGAGGTAGAACCTATGGATTTTAAGATAGCATTTCTTCACGAGGACCTAGAAGAGGAGATCTACATGAAGCAACCTAAAGGCTTTGTGGTGAAGCATAAGAAAACAGGCATATCCTGGAATCCTACTGACATTTGAGACTCTGCTCTTCTTACAATTTCTTCTATAAAGGTTGTTCTCCCAACACCGATCCTTTGGGTTTTGTGCGTTTTGGTGGAGGATTCCGCTCTTTTTCCATTTTTCTATTCCTAGTCATTCATAAAAACAAATTCCTATTTAACCTCTAAGATTCTGCTAAAAAGCGAGCAAGTAAGCAAGCACTTTACTTGCTAGGTACGCAGGTTCTTACCTTCCATTTTTAAAACCCAATTCTTCCACAACAAAAATAAAAACAATCACTTGAAACACTCTCCCCGGCAATGACACCAAAATGTTGGCTCACTAAGATGTCTTTTTACAGGCAATCTGTAATATTCCTAACCCAGAATAACCCTCAAAACACTAGCAAACTCCAACCAAATACATGCAAATGATATAGTAACCCAGAAGTGATAAATAATAATATTCCTAACCCAGAATAACCCTCAAAACACTAGCAAACTCCAACCAAATACATGCAAATGATATAGTAACCCAGAAGTGATAAATAACAGTGAAACAACATATAATAACTTAAATTGGAAATATAAGCAGATACACAAGAAATGCAGCAAGAAAGGCTAAGCCATTTTATTATACTGAGCAATAAACTAAGTACAAGAGGTGATCAGACATATGGCACCTCGACCTGCACAAGGCAAGTGAAGAAATACTCTCAGAATGATAAGAATGGCCTCTCTGCATGGATGTTGCTGCTGCTAAAAAACAAATGATGATTTGGGGCTTCTCCCCTCCTTGGAAAAGGCTAAAACTTTGGATTTGGGCTCTACTCAAGAAACCCAAAAAGCTTTCCTAGAATGGCCGACCCCCAGAAAACACCCTCTTGGGGTTCTACATAGTTCCTCAATGCCCTGCGTTGCCACTGAAGAAAACCCCTCTAAACTCTGCCTGAAACACTGCTAGAAACCATGCCAAAATCCTCCAATGAGACAAGAGCTGGACCCCTACTTAATCTCCCAGCATAAATCCACCTGCAAACCCCAATCCAGCACTACAACCAAAAAGAACTACTTCCCTCTCCAAGTGCTGCACAGTCCTCTAAAAAACGCTAATGAAACTGCTACTGAAATGATAGTAAAACTACTACTAAAATACCGATGGAAATACCTTGCCCGAGTAGGCACTCGAAGTCCGTCGGGACTAAGGGTGAGATCTCCAAACAAAGACACTCAATGCACTAAACAATGTTGCAGACTAGCTAAACAGCTAGCATGCTCAGAAGTCGAAACGACTAGCTCAAAATGCACATAACTAAATGATCCAAAATGACGGGGCTCCTCTTTATTTTATAGCCTCTGCCTCTCACAATCCCTAGGCTCACCTCCTCCTGCGTGATTCTCCTCTTGCCATGTGTTCTTCCCTCCTACACAGTCCCTCCATGTTTTTGCATGGGCCCCTTTTCTGCTTCCCCCTTTGGCCCTCGTGGCTCCCCTTTAAGTCACAACGTTGTGCTACCTAGGAAGTGACTTTTTATTCTAAAGTGAGTTATGTTCCCCCCTTCCTTACTTTTTTATTTACAAATAACTATAGAAGGAAAAAATTGAACAAAATTGAATATTCCAATTAGCCATAGCTAATTAGGAATATTACAGTCTCCCCCGACAAAATGTTGCTTGTCCTCAAGCAACTACAGTGATGGATGTTGTAAGATCTTCTCACTCTCCCAAGTGTTATCCTCATCTGGCAAATTCTTCCACCTCACCAAGAATTCCCAGACTGTCCTGCTCCGCAGCTGCCTCTCCCTAGTGTCAATGATAGCCTCTGGCTGCAATACCAAATGCCCCTCATCATCCATGGGTGGAATCTCATATGTCACGGTCACCTAATGCCCCAATGCCTTCTTCAGGCATGATACATGAAAAATGTTATGAATCTTGCTACCTTGGGGCAACTCCAACTCATATGCAACCTGTCCAATCCTGCGTATCACCCTGTATAGCCCATAAAAGTGGGGCTTGAGCTTCTCAGCCCCCTTCTGCTTTAGTGATGACTGTCGATATGGCTATAATCGTAGGTAGACCATGTCCCCTACCTCAAACTACCTCTCCACCCAACCCCGTCGACATACAGCTTCTGTTGGTTCTGTGTTGTAGCCATGTTATCCATGAGAGCTCAGAGGATATTCTCACTCTCTTAGATCCAAATCTTGGCTCTAGGAACCCTGCTATCACCAAACATCACGTTGACAAAAGATAAAGGATGATACCCATACAAGGCATAGAATGGTGACATACCAATGAACATTTGATGTGAAGTATTGTAGTAGTACTCCCCGAGATGCAACCACTTCAGCCATGCTCATTGTTGCCCACTAACATAGCTACGCAAGTATCCCTCCAGCCACTTGTTAACTATCTCCGTCTGCCCATCTGTCTGTGGGTGGTAGCTGGTACTTGGTGTCAACTCTGTCCCCACTAATCAGAAAAGCTCCTGCCAAAACCCACCCATGAAATGGTTGTCCCTTTCATTGACGATGGTCTTAGGAAGACCATGTAGCCTAAAGATCTCCTTGAAGAACAACTCGGCCACTTGTGCTATTGTATAGTGTGTGGATATGGAAAAAAAATGTGCGTACTTTGTCAGTCGATCAACGACGAAAAAGATACAATGCTTGCCCTGTACTGTGGGCAACCCTGTGATGAATTCCATCGAAATTCTCTCCCATTTCCCCTCCGGAATGGGAAGAGGCTGTAATAAACCCGCGGGATGGCTTATCTCTCCCTCGTTCCTCTGGCAAACATCACACTCCCGAATGTGCCGAAGCACGTCCTCCTTAAGGCCCTTCCATGAGAACCTCTCTCTAATGGCCCTGTACATTTTGGTAAACCCCTGATGTCCTGCCAAAGGTGAATCGTGTGATGCCTGGAGTACCTTCTTCTTGAGCTAAGACCCCTCAGTTAAGAATATCTAATCCTTGTAATAGATGATCTCATCGACCACCCTGTACCTGTCATCTGCCACCTACCCATCCAGAACCTCACATGCAAACATGTCCTTGGAGTACTCTACTAAGAGTCGATCCCTCCAATCTATATCCAAGCTCGAAAGAGACAACGTGGCTGGTCTACGTGAAAGGGCATCTACTAGCACATTGTTCTTACCCTTAACATACTCAGTGTCGAAGTCATATGCTTGGATCTTACTAATCCACTTCTGCTGCCTCTCCTGTAGCTGCTTCTACTCCAAAAAGAACTTGAGGCTGTTGTGATCAGTCCTCACCCTGAACCTGTTGCCTACCAAATATTGTCGGTACTTAGCCAATGCATGCATGATGGCCAACATCTCCTTTTCGTATATGGAATACAACCTCTCGTGCGAAAGGAGCTTCTGGCTCTCAAATGCTATAGGGCAACCTTCCTGCATCAATACTGCATCGATCCCCTCTCCTGATGCATCACACTCCAAGACAAATGGCTACATAAAATTTGGCAACGCAAGCACTGGGGAGCTGCTCATAACCTCCTTGAGCCTGTCAAAGGCTCGCTACACTGCATCTGACCAACTGAATGCCCCCTTCTTCGTCAAATCTGTCAGGGGTGCAACAAGCTGTGAGAGACCTTTGACGAACTTCTGGTAGTAAGTGCAAATGCCAATGAATCCTCGAAGTTCCGTCATGTTTCTCAACTCTGGCCATTCGCTGATGGCCCTGATCTTCTCCTCGTGGGCCCTCACTCCGTTCACCCTTATGATGTGTCCCAGATACAACATCTCCGTCAACCCAAACTCACACTTGGAGAGTTTGGCATAGAACTTCTACTCCTATAAGATACGCAATACTGTCTCAATGTGTTGGAGATGCTCCTCCCAAGTCCTGTTGCAAATGAGAATATCATTGAAGAATACCAACACAAGCTTCCTCAAATGACTACGGAAGATGTGATTCATGTAGGACTGAAATGTAGTTGGGGAACTGGTTAGCCCAAAAGGCATCACCAAGAACTCAAAGTGTCCATAGTGACACCTGAAGGCAGTCTTGGGAATATCTTGCTCCCTCATGCGAATCTGATGGTACCCAGATCTCAAATCAATCTTTGAGAAGAATCGTGCTCCCCTCAACTCGTCCATAAACTCATCGATCCTGGGTATGGGGTACCTGTTCTTTAGGGTCTTCTTGTTCAAGGCCCTGTAGTTAATGCACATTCTCAATGTACCGTCCTTCTTATTTACCAACACCACAGAAGAAGCAAAAGGACTTGTGCTCAGAAGAATGTGCCCAAGTGCCAACAACTCCTACATAGCCTACTCAATCTCGTCTCGATAAGCCTTGGGGTGCCTATAGGGGGTGGTGATCACTATCTAGATGCCCTGCTCAAGCTCGATAGTGTGCTCAAACCCCTGATCCGGTGGCTGTCCTAGTGAAATCTCTCCAAACACTATGGCATACTGATCAAGGATGGACTGGATCTCTGGATTTACTGTTTGCCTTGTAGTCCCTTCCTCTGATGCATGCAGCTCCATTACCCACTCTACGTCTCCCTTTTGGAAGATTGCCTCCATTCGATGAGCCGACACAGTCTGAGGCAGATATGTGTGCTATCCCCGTATCTTCTCATGCCTCCCAGTCTTCTCATCATCCCACTCCATCTCTAGGGTCTTCCAATCCGTCATGACCTTCCCTAGAGTAATAAGCCACTGGACACCCAGTATCATGTTGGTGTCTGGAATATCGACCACAAAAAAGTGGTCATTCAATGTGTAGGTGCCCATCGTCACCGAAAGCTCCGGAACATAACGAGCACATGTCATGGTCTGATCTCCTAGGACCAATACTAAAAACCCATCGAATCTCTCTGTCTAAATACCTCTCTGCTCAACCCTCTGTGCATCAATGAAGTCGTGGATTTCCCCACTGTCAACCAAAACTGATACATGTTGGCCACGTACTGTCCCTCGTATGCGTAGCATCAAATATTTGGGAGCTCCTCGCAACACTGCAAGGGCCCCTCCGGCAAGTGCAAAAGATGCACCACCTGCTACTGGTGGTGGGGGTGGCAAATGTCCCTGTATGGTATGGATATCTCCTGCCTCCACATCCTCCTCGTCATCCTCTTCTCCACTGCTCTCATAGAAGACCTCAATAAAATGTGCTTTACCAACAGCATATTTATGTCCTGGCGCCCATGGCTCCTGACAAGTGAAGCATAACCGCTTCTTCTTCAGCTCCCACCTGGCATCGTCATCAAGTTGTAGTCGTCTTGGCTTCCCCTTTGGAGGAGGGTTCCTCACATCCTTCCCCTTAGACTAAAAAGTTTTTCTCTGGGGGTAAGGTATCTGGGTCCTAGGTAAGACATCCTGTAAGTCCCAAGTCATGCTTATAGCATCCTGGAGTGTGGCTGGTCTAGTGGATCGAACTAAACCTCGGAGTGGCTCTGCTAACCCCTCAACATACATATAGACCCTCCATGCGATGGATAGGTCTGGCACCATCACAGAGACCCTCAAGAAATCTGCAATGTAGGTCTCTAGGCTCCGTGTTTTCTTGAGCCTCATCAGCTCAACAAAATGTTGTTTTGCATCCCTCTGATCAAATTACTCCATCGGTCTCCTGGTAAACTCAGCATATGTCGTCACTGTGGAGTGCCCTAGTGTAACCATCCCATGAAACCAACAATCCTGGGCCTCGCCATCCAAATGCAACGTTGCCACCTTGATGGCCTCTACCTCTGACATCTGGTTAAGCTGGAAATAAATGTCCAGCTTCTCCACCCAAGACTTTGCCGAAGTGTTTGATGAGCCATCAAACGTAGGCAAGTGGAATCTACTCGCTGCATGGTGGGTATCGCCATCATGGTAATGTCGGTACCCTCTGTGATGGTCGCGGGATCTGCTATCCTGCTGGAGCTGAACAAAATCTCTAAATGAGAGGGCTTCCCTGAACTCCTGCCCATAAGCCTGGTACTCTACAAAATAATCGCCCATATGTCCGAGCTCTGCCTCCTGCTGGGCTACGGCCTCCGTGTCTGCTCCTAAGAAAGTGGGCATGGTAGAGCATGTAGGGGCATGTGAGGCCACTTGCTGTGTAGTATCACGCTACTCTGGCAAGTGATGGGATGCACCTGATCCCTCACCAAACTAAAAAAATCATGGGCTTTCACGTTGTCTAGCCTCTACTATCATGAATCTCTACCCCATCACCTCAATCTACCTCGACAGATCCCACACTGATTTGAGGAGCATATCCGCAAATCTCTTCCCGTCCTCGTCGACCATATATTATGCGTCCACTACTGGCTCTCTCCATTCTGCGTCTACCAAAGGCCCCTCCTGTTCTGCATCCACTATAGGAACATAGTCTCCCTCCCCGTAGGTATTCTCCAACCTACGTCCAATGTCTTTGTACCTCCTACCTCTGTAACAAATGTAGGGTTTTTCCCCTGGTGCAATAGATTGCTAGCTCCACAGGCTGAGCCAGATCTATGCTCTGATACCACTGTAATATTCCTAACCTAGAAAAACCCTCAAAACACCAGCAAACTCCAACCAAATATGTTCAAATGATATAGTAACCCAGAAGTGATAAATAACAGTGAAACAGCATATAATAACTTAAACTGGAAATATAAGCAGATACACAAGAAATGTAGCAAGAAAGGCTAAACCATTTTATTATACTGAGCAATAAAATAAGTACAAGAGGTGATCAGACATATGGCACCTCAACTTGCACAAGGCAAGTGAAGAAATACTCTAAGAATGATAAGAATGGCCTCTCTGCGTGGATGATGTTGCTGCTAGAAAACAAATAATGATTTGGGGCTGCTCCCCTCCTCGAAAAAGGTTTAAACTATGGATTCGGGCTCTACTCAAGAAACCCAGAAAAACCCAAAAAACTTTCCTAGAATGGTCGACCCCTAGAAAACATCCTCTTGGGTTCCTGTGTAGTTCCTCAATGACCTACGCTACCACTAAAGAAAACCCCTCTAAACTTTGCCTAAAACACTGCCAGAAACCCTGCCAAAATCCTCCAATGAGACAAAATCTAGACCCCTTTTCAATCTCCTAGCATAAATCCACCTGCAAACCCCAATCCAACACTGCTACCAAAAAGAACTGCGTCCCTCTCCAAGTGTTGCGCAGTCCTCCAAAAAACGCTGATGAAACTGCTGCTGAAATGATAGTAAAACTACTGCTGAAATATCGATGGAAATACCTTGCCTGAGCAGGCACTCAAATTCCCCCACGGCTAAGGGTGAGATCTCTGAACAGAGACACTCAATGCACTAAACAATGCTGCAGACCAGCTAAACAACCAGCGTGCTCAGAAGTCGAAACAACTAGCTCAAAATGCACATAACTGAATGATCCAAAATGAGGGGGATCCTCTTTATTTTATAGCCTCTGCCTCTCACAATCCCTAGGCTCACCTCTTCCTGTGTGATTCTCCTCTTGCCATGTGTTCTTCCCTCTTGCACAGTCCCTCCATTTGTCTGTGTGGGCCCCTTTTCTACTTCACCCTTTGGACCCCTTGGCTCCCCTTTAACTCACAACTTTGTGCTACATAGGAAGTGACTTTTTATTCTAACGTGATTTATGTTCCCCACTTCCTCACTTTTTTATTTACAAATAACTATAGAAGGCAAAAATTGAACAAAATCGAATATTCCAATTAGCCATAGCTAATTAGGAATATTACACAGTTTCAATCCTTACATTAGTTATCAACCCGAGGTAAGTCTTTTTATCTCAAGAGTGTCAACGCAGTATATGCAGTGAATCTAGAGATTATCTAATGATGAATCATTGCAATCACTAATGACTAATTCTTCAATTCACTCCACACAATTCTGGAAAGAACTAACTATGGAAGAAATACTCTTAGCACACCCTGCAATTCTATGCAGCTTGTTCCAAAATCAATTGAAACTGAATGCAAAGAAGAGTCACACTTGGAATTGTTGAAATAGACTTAAGGCCAACTCACTCAATCAAGGAAAGAAATTATAACTATTGAACAACATTGTCAATCTATAGAAATCCAGATTAACCAACAATCTCAATTGAACAACAAACAGTAATTGAACGAAAATCAGTAATTGAATAGCACACAGTAATTGAACTGAAAATGGTAATTAAACAACAAAAATTAATTGAATGGAAAATGGTAATTGAACAACAAACAACAATTGAACATAATCTACTATTAGCTCTAATTCACTCATTCCAATCAAAGCATTGCTTAATTGTATCACACGGCTTCACTCTAAATCTGATTGAACAGAAGTATTAATTAATCTCACAAATCTTTTACGATAAATGGAATAACCAATTACTAAACATTATTCGAATAGCAAAGACTAAATACAAATACTATAACACAAGGAGCAGTAGAACTTCTCATGACCGAGCCTAGAGTTGCTAGAAGCCTCTGCTTAATAAGAACTCAGAATATGGATATGTATCAAACGTAACCTTCTTTCGTTAATGCAAGTAACAGCTTACAGAGTCACTGAGATAACAATGTTATATGTTTTCAAAAATAATAATTATATATTATCAAAGTCTGAACTGTCTCGAATTTCCTTTTCACCCTATATATAACATAAAAGAGTAACTAGATAAAAGTGAATCCTCAGAATCAGGGGATCTTGAAGATTTCACAATACATAATCTAATCATGTGATAAAATAACATTGTTCAGGCTGATCTTCCACTGCCTTGTCTGCCAAAGACGTTGTAGTTTTCCCTTTTATGTCCTTGTGTTGTTCTGTTAACTGAACGACTTTTTCCCAGTCCACATCTTCTAAACAAAAAGATGACAAAAAAATTAGTTTCTTGTACTAGATTGGCTTATTTTGTCACCAAATGTTCATCCAACTTTAGCCAATATTTTCCTTATTTTAATCTATAAACAGAGATAATTTTATAAGGATGAATGTTAGATAAAGCAATTTACGAAGAGAAATCATACCTTTTTCCTAACCCAACAACTTCGGTTGGAACTCTCCTTCTTGCTTTACCTGCAATACAAACCAATCAATGACATGATCAAAATCCTTTATAGACCTCTTAAGCAATGAAATATGAAAAATATCATGGAATTTCATTGTTTGAAGTAGTGCAAGTCGATAGGCCACTGATCCAATCCTCTCAAGGATCTCAAAAGGCTCGCAATATTGTGGTGCCAACTTGGCACATGATCAAATCCTCAAAGAGCTCTTCTTGGCCTTGATGTGCAAATAAACATGCTCCCCAACCTAAAACTCCTTTAATATCTTGTGTTGGTCTACATAATTCTTCTGTCTATCTTGTGTTTCCTTTAGATTCTTCTTTATGACCTGCATTTCCTTTTCCATGTCTATCAACATATCCAATCCAATAAGTACCCTATTCACTGGATCACTCAAGCTAATGGGAGTATTACAACTCCATCCATTCAATGCCTCGAAAGGACTCATCCTCAATGAATCATGATAGCCATTGTTGTATGAGAACTCAACCAATGGAAGATGCTCCTCCCATCTCCTCTTCTAGTGCATCACATACATTTTCAGCATGTCCTCCATGATCCTATTGACCCTCTCTCTCTGTCTATCTATTTGTGGATGATAAGTTTTCTTGAAGCCAACTTTGTACCCAAACATCCAAATAGCTCCTTCAAAAACTTGGAAGTGAAATTTTCATCCCTTTCTAACACAACCTTCTTCATAACATAATGTAATCTCAGTATCTCTCTAATGAAAACCTATGCTACCTCACTCACCGAATATGTAGTCTTCACTGGAATGAACTAAGATAGTTTTCTCAACCTGTTGACCACGACCATAATAGAATCATGTTATCTCATTGTCCTCGGAAGACCTATAATGAAATCCATGGAAATTACCTCCCATTTCCATTCTTGAATCACTATAGGTTATAGTAGACCACTCAAATTCTTACATTCTTCCTTACCTACTGAAAATCTAAACATCTAGCCACGAACACTGCCACTTCCTTCATGAGATTCAACCAATAGTAGAGCTTCTTTACCGTGATCAATGTATTTTGATATCTTGGGTGAACCGAGTATAGCTTGACGTGAAACTCCCTCAAGATAAGCTTCTTGAGCTCACTGCAATTTGATACATAGACCCTATCCCTAATCTCACCAAACCATCTGCCATGAGATGATGGTCTACATGCAGATAACCTATACATGTACTTGCACCAATACCTATGCCTGTACTTGTACCTACACCCACACATGTGCTTGTACTTGTACCTACACTTGTACTTGTTCTCTACTGTAACTTGCGCATGATCCCCATGAACTTGTCATTCTGATGTCCTGCCTGGAAGATCCTATCCTATAACTTTGTCCCATAAGAGCTCATAGCTGCTATATAATTTACTTGTACCTTCCTACTAAGAGAATCTACAACTCAGTTCTCCTTTTCTTTGATGTATCTGATCTCGAACTTGAACACACTAAGGGTGGCCAACCATCTCGCTTGCCTAGCATTTAGATTCGGTTGTTCAAACAAATACCTCAACCCACTATGGTCACTCATGAATACAAAGCTCCTACAAAGAATATAGTTCCTCCACATCTTCAATGCATGTATGATCGCTACTAGCTAAAGATCATACATCAGAAAGTTTTGCTCATGCTCATTTAGTTTCTGTGACTCATAGCACACTACCTGTCCTCCTTTCATGAGAACTCCACCAAGTCCTCTCTTGCAAGCATCTATACACACTACAAACTCCTTGTCCAGATTTACAATCTTTAACACTGGTGCATGTTTCAAAAATTGCTTGAGCTGCTCAAAACTAGCTACACATTCTTTTGTCGATTTGAACTTCTTATGTTTCCTCTACAATGATGTGATAGGATATACACTGTGTGAGAAGTTTATGATGAACCTCCTGTAGTAACCTACCAATCCCATAAATGATCTCACCTCATCCACATTCATAGGAGTTGCCCACTCCATGATGGCCCTTATCTTTTCTAGATCTATTGTTATTCCTTCTTTGGAGACAACGTTCCCCAAGTAATGTACCTCAGTCTAAAAGAAGTTGCACTTGCTAAGATTAGCATACAATTGATGCTCTCTTAGCAATCTCAAGATTGCTGCTAAATGCTTAGCATGTTCTCCCTCTTTTTTAGAATATATATGTATATCATCAATGGGTACAATAACAAACTTGTCCAAATAAGTACGCAACACACTACTCATCAAACACATAAATGTAGTTGGAGCATTAGTAACTCATAATGCCCATACCTAGTCCTGAACATAGTTTTGAAGATATCATCTTCCTTGATGCATACCTGATGGTATCCTGATCTCAAGTCGATCTTAGACAACACTGCTTCTCCCTTCAAGTGATCAAAAAATTCATCAATCCTCAGTAATGGGTACCTGTTCTTAATTGTTACCTTGTTTAGCTGCATGTAATCAATGCACAATCTAAGAGTACCATCTTTCCTCTTTACGAACAACACTAGTGGACCAAGCCGATACACTTGGCCTAATGTATCCCTTGTTAAGCATCTCCCTTAAGTACAACTTCAACTTTGCCAACTCAGGTGTGCTCATCCAGTAAGATGCCTTCGATGCTGAAGCTTCCCCTGGAAACTCAATAGAAAAATTCAACCTCCCTGTCAGCTGGAAACTTCGTAAATTTTTTAGGAAATACATCCTAAAACTATTGTAGAACTGGGTATCCTCTCAAAAAATATGCATCCCCAACTTCCTTACCTTTGTCACTAGAAATGTTCACTGCAAACATCACACAACCTTTTTTTCAACTACGCTTAGCTTGCATAGCGTAACCATCGTCAACGATGTAGTCTTCTTCTTCCCCTACAAATTTCTATTTTCCCCACTATCATCCACACACTCAATGGCCTTATCGAACAAATCCACTTTGGTCCTATGAAGGTACATTCAATATGTTATCACTCATATTTTCCTTAGAAGTTCTTTGAAAGAAGGAAAGGATCCAATGTAACTACAAACCAATATTTTAAGTATAGATCCTAGCCGATATACACTCATAGAGGGCTCTCTCTTTATGATTTAGCATTGTTTTGATATGATATTAGGCTAGCTATTAATGCTTAAGGGATTTGTTTTGATTTTTTTGGTGGAATTAAGGAAACGAATGGGCAGAACAGGTATTCCAACCATTGGGCTAAGGAGTCAACTTGGAAAAGTCTAACAGGATTTGATTAATCACTAAGGTAAGAGTTCACAAGGCAACCTAGCATAGCAAGGACAAATCTAAAAGTCTTAATGAATGGAAACCTTAACCAGGGCCAAGGGCAATGAAGAATCCTTAACAAGGATCAAGATGAAGAAGGGAAGTTTGACAAATAGCAAGGGCAAATTTTAAGAATCATGTACTAGGTGCCAACAAAAGTAACGGATTGCAGAAGTGAGGCAGCAATTAAAGATTCCCGGACTTAAGCAAATTAGTAGAAAACATTGAATAATCAAATAGTTAAAACAGAGAGCACTTAAGCTAATTTTGATGATATTATTCCTTGTTTTCTTTTAAGAATTATAAGAAAACACATATGATATTTCATAACATTAAGGAAAATAATATTCAAACTCAGACAAATGATACTCATTTGTTTCCCACCGTGCACATGAATTGAGTGAAATTTTCTTAGCTTTATTTAACCCAGTAAACTAGTCCAACCTTGATTACAGTAGCTCCTTTAGCTCAAAACGAAAGCCTACATAAATGCTTTTTAATCCACCGTAATTACTTCATTTTGTGAAGTATTTATACAAAAAATATTACAAAATATATCATAACTATACGACATTTATTATAGGAAACAAAAGTTATCTTCCACAAGAAGATAGAGATAGATGGAAAATAGATTGTTCGTTGACCCTCTATTTGTGAATGTGATGGATGTTGGAACTCGAATTTGTCTCATGCAGTTGTCTTGGTAATTGTATGTTGGAGTTCACTCTTATCTTTACCTACTAATACTCTTTATCTGTGTTGATACTCTTTACCTGCATTTACCAGAATTTACCTTAGTAAACATTTTTACTCTATGGATTTACTATAGTAACTTTATAGTATATCGGTCGTACTGGTCAACCATTCATCATTTGGTGTTTTCATTTTGATCATTTTCCTGTACACTTTATCAACTTCTGTGTACTTAACAAAATTGGGCCTGTTGGTGAATAGGTGTTTCACTTCATGTTCTATGTAAAATAGGCTTTCCAAGCCATCATAAAGCACCTTTCCTGTAGGTAGTGCTTTTACTGCTGGAGAACTGGCTTGGCTCCTAGCCTATTTGTTTAGTCTCTCGATGTCGTCATCATGTGTCATCAACTTGTCATTGATGACCAATGGGCTTGGAAGACCTTTCTCTCTCAAGATGCCATACTTTAACATGAAGTCATCTATATCTGCTTGAATACTTTGACACCTTTTTTCCAAGTTAAGCATCAAGTTCCTTTTGGTAAGAACTTTCTTAATTTCAATGATGGAGGTTGTTCTATATTAAATCTCTAATGCATCAAGTTGGTACCTGTTCCTTCTATTCAAGAAATCAATTAATTGATTTGCCTCTTTAGGCTTATCTCCTAATTCTTCTTTGGTCTTCTATATAGCTTCCACAACTATCTTGACTAGTTCAGAATGTTAAAAAATTATCTAGATAGAAGGCCAAATATCATTAATGGAATTAATGATATTGGCCCAAAATACATTTCTCATATTGTTAGGATATTCCGACACATAGGAATAGTTAAGTTCAACTTGGTCTAGTATAGAGTTAGGTATAGAGTTAGGTAAAGTGTGTTTCTTTACCGTTTTACATTTGGTAACTTACAATCCGACGGTCACGATATGTAGTGATCCGACGGTTCATTCTCTCCTCGGTATTACCGACACTTGATCCGTGGCTTGACACCCGATTGGTCCATGAATTCTATTTAAAGCGCATGGAGGGTCATTTGTAGGTTCACCGTGCATGAGAGAAGCTTATGTAAATTTTCATTCTTTTATTAATAAATTGCCTGTAGTAGCCACGTTGGCGCAGGCCGTGGACTGTTTCCCTCTCTGAGGGTTTTAACCACGTCAAAATACTGGTGTATGGATCTGTGATCTGTTTGTGAGCGGTGTCCTTTTGGTGTTCTGTCTGAGGAACTCACCCTGTAAATTCCTACATGGTATCAGAGCTATTTGAGGGCCGCATCCGTTGGTGATCCAAATCTGAAGCCGGTAGAACTGCATGCGGTTGTCGTTTCCTAGATCTACTGTTTCTGACTGCT
>APFE031065302.1:189237-260194 GCA_000404065.3 Pinus taeda
CTGTTATGAACAACAAAGAAAGTCAAACAACAGTCAAAAGGCTAGCTCTACTCAGCATGCCAATGCAACAACAGTCAAACAAAAGTGTAATACGCTCCTTGTTCTTAACATTTAATTTCTTGGATTAATTTTTAATGTTAATTCTAATAACTATGACTGTTATGATTGATTTCAAGGGCACATTTTTAATTATCCCTTACCTCCCTAATTCTTCCCTACTTCAACCTACTTCCTACTTCTAAAATCCATTAACCCTTCATTTCAACGTTTTCTACGCATCCTACAACCATCTACAGCCATACCAACCTCCTAAGTCCATACCTCCATTTGGCCGAATACCAACAGGACACGTGGTGATTTAAAAAAAAAAAAAAGAGAAATTATATAAGGGTAAGAAACAGGAGGCCTATTCATTATTTTGCATGCGGCCGAATGATGATTTCACCACCCAACGCACCTAAGTGATTCAGGGGACTCCATCATCAGTGTGGTATATATGCTCCCAGCGCTCCCATAATAACATTTGTGCAAGTGGCATCATTATTCCTCTGTTTTCAAAAATGAACACACTCTGAGGAGAAGGAAGTTGGTCATTTCACTCATTTTTCAGGATTGCTTACGTTGGCACATAATCCCGTGGCCTCCATAGTAAGGACCGAAGGCAGTGAGCGCCATCCGGTTTCGACTCCCACCAAGTTACACAACAGTCGACCCAACATTACATTGAACACTAAGGGAGCGACGCTATCAGGTAATAAATCAAAACTTCCTTGTTAAATTTTCAAGTTAAGAGCTCGACCCTCTGCCAAGATGACATTTAATGGGGAGAAAGCCCTGATAGGCAATTTCTCATTCAGGGTTTCAGAAGACACCATCGCCCAAGCGATAGGGATTAGCCCAGAAGGGGAAAAGTATTTTAAGACCAAGCAATTCAAAGAGAAATCGTGGACCCAATTCATGTTTAGGTCTCGAGTCTCAGCGGTCAACTGGAAGAAAGGCGTCCCAAGAAGTTAGTTGGTGCATCCTTGGGATGAAATGGTTTACATACTTCAAAAATTTGTAACCTGTGAAGGCCGCTACAGCATTGTTTATTTATACCATATCAAGTTGTTGCTACACCTGAAAAGGAAATCTATCATCAGTTTACCATATTTCCTATTGCAGAGCCTAACCAAGATGTCAAAAACCATCCAGAAGCAGAAAGGAAACGAAGACAAGAGCTTATATCACTTTGGTTTATTCAAAATTCTTATTGAGCATGAAATGCAAAGAAGAGGGAAAATGTGGAAGGAGTTCTTGGCTGCCAACCAAATCAGGGATGAGGAAGACAAAGAAGAATCACAAGAAAACTCGGGATGTATGAAGGACATTGATGAGGAGATCCCAGCATCATCCAAAGCAAACAAGATACCTCCACCTGTGAGCAGCATAAGAACTAGAAAAATGAGAAAGGAGGATGCTAAGAAGGCAGAACAAGATAAAGTTTTCACCACTTACTCAAGGAGAACAAGAAGGACACCAAAAGTTCAGTTGCAAGAGGACCAACCCGAATCCAATGCACCTATACAGATGGATATTCAGAGCAGTGACCATTCGCCACCAGGGCCAGGAGCTGATGTAGATGTTGAAAGCCATTGACCCCAGGACCAGGAGCTGATATAAAGGTCGAAAGTAATAACAAACAAGAAAGAGGGTCACCACCTCCCAATAATGAGCAGAAGAAATTGGAGAAACAAATTGAAAAATTAAAGGAAGAGATCATGGAGGCTAACATGCTAGAGAAAGTTATTAAGAAAGAAAATGAAATGCTCCGAGTGCAGAGCAAAGAAATTCAAAAGAAAAATGAAAAGTTAAAGGAGCGAGTCAATGAGCTAGAAGCTGAGCAAACAGATATTTGCAAGTGGGCCACCAAGTGGTACAATCAAAAGAAGACCCTCAAGGAAAAATACAAAAGACTAAAGCAAGAGCTCCATGACCAGAAAGATGCCTAGGTGAAAAAGAATGTAGACACATTGCATAAGGCAGCAGAGGCACAAGCAGGGACCGAGTTCAAAGGAAGCACTTCAGGGTTATCATGAGGACATGCTAATTCATTAAGTTGGGGAGAGATGTTGGTACCATTCCATGACTCCTTTTTCCCTCCCAAAACATGGCATTTACCTACCTCTTTTCATCATTTATCTCTCAGATCCCTTGGAAATTGATTAATTAATAGTCTCATAGTTATTAAATTGCATTTAAATTGATTTAAGGGTTTTGTGTTAATGAATTAGGAGTTTTTGGGCAAAATGACTACAGGAAGTTCCAACATCCTGTAAATGGCTTATTGTTTGACATGTGGCATGACAGTCAGGCCAAAGCGAAGGGTATGGATGAAAAGCAGAATGTCCAAGCATGGACGAGCACCTATCCCACAGCGGAATCAACCCTCATACATGCGCGGTCAACGATTGGTCAACTATGGCATGTTGGCGACAAAGGCAGCAACAACACACAGTCCAAATCGATTTTAGTGTGTTTCCTTTTTTTTTTTATGTCAGCTAGGATAGAAACATTTTCAAAATTGTGTTTTGGTAAAAGCGGCAATAGCTGCTCATGAATGTACATCCATTTTCAAGGGATGTGAAACCATATGTAAATATAAGTTCTGAACCGGTTGTATGGTTGGTTATATTTTTATCATTATTGTTGCTTCACGAATAGAGTTTCGATTTTAATACAACAAACTTACATTACAGTCACAGTTGCGTTGTTTTGATTTGGTGATCGTTGGATTACAAGCCCAGTATACCAAGAACGCGGACGGGCACTGCATACATGGTATATTGTTGTTATTTTATTGCATTTACAGTCAGGGTATTTGATATTGATATGCGCAGTGATTAAATCAATTCATGTTTATGTTTATATATTTATGAATGTGCTTGTTTATATGTTTATGTGTGCGCTTGAATAGATTATCGCTTGGATCGTGAATCATATCCTATAAGGGATTCGATCCAGTGTTACCTTGTAAAGCACTGTCATGAACTTTATGTTTACGATTTCATCTTGCATGACTGATAATCAATGTTAATGAATGTTGAGTAGCCACTGAACAGAGGTTTTATGTATGATGTCTTTGTAAGGAGACCAAAATATTTAATTACAGTGATACACAACATTTTATGAATTGAATCTTAGTTGATAGTGATACATAGGGTGATTTAGTTTGATATTGAATCGAATCATAGCATTGTAATTAGGGAAATTAGACTTAGATTAGACCCTTTATGTCTATATATTTTAGGCACACGCCTCTAAGTCTACGCACCCTGGTCGATAATAAATATAGCCCAGTCTAGCACCCTAGATAGGACACTACAAGGGTTTATTTTCGGGAGTTAATATATAATAAAAGTTAAAGTTAATATAAAACGGAAGCGAAAAAACAAATTGTGCCAAGTATCATGTACTGACATGTATACATCCATATTTAAACATCATAACTTAGGCTTAATGCTTTTTTCTGGAGGGAGTGAATGTTTCAAAAGGGGGTTGAAGTAATTAACCCCTATAAGTTATTGGGCCAAGGATCCAGTCCCTCCAAAAGTCAGAGAAATGCTCTGAGCCTCTTTAACTTAAAGTTTTAAGCACCTTAATTTTTGTTTGTGGGAAATTAGTGAATAAGTAAAATGAATGGGGGGAGATTAATCACTTGACTTTGTAGCTATTCCATTGTCATCCATTCTTTAAGGAATTTGATGATGAGAGTAAATGACAAGATTTTATCTAATCAATCGCCATAATTCTGCAACCATCCAACTACTTACCCACTTACACTTCCTACCATTTTTTCTACTTTTTATTAGGGTGCACTTAAGTTGGAAAACCCTTATCAAAACCTTTTTCATTTCTTTTACAATGGTATTCTAACTAAGTCTAACCTTAT
The DNA here is from genome assembly GCA_000404065.3 of Pinus taeda. Taxonomy (NCBI): domain Eukaryota; kingdom Viridiplantae; phylum Streptophyta; class Pinopsida; order Pinales; family Pinaceae; genus Pinus; species Pinus taeda. The sequence continues at coordinate 193,169 of APFE031065302.1, forward strand.
TACGTCCAAGGACTCAAATTAAACAGTTGAGCTCCTTTTATTCACTCTACCTAATCTAATTATCTACCAAGGTTAAACACTTTGGTCGGATTTTCATTCTCTATCTATAAACATGAAATTCAAAATATGAAATAGCCAAGTTTAAACATTTTCACTATCCATGGATTATGGCAAAGGTAACAAGCTGCACACAATCTTTTATTCTACATCAAAAGTAAATAGTAGTGGCATTTTGACTTACACACTTTCATGGTCTTTTTCTTTCTTGGGGTTCATTTTTTCATCTTTTTTGACCTTTTTATTCTTTTTGTCCTTTGATTTTTCTTTTAGGACATACCCTCTTTACATTTTTTAATTTTTTTGATTTTTTGAATATGGAAAACATTTGCAAAAATCAAAGGTATGTACATATTACAAAGATAAACTAAGTCAATCATAAATTATGACACCTATTGGTATAGGAACATAACACAATCCATAGTCAAAAGCATATTATATGAACCCAATGGCATACCATTTAACTCAAATGCACAAGCTATTACCAAATGGTGAACTCTCTTCTTTGTACCTGTAGCCAACTGTACCAACCAAGACTCTGCATGCACTTCTTTTCTCAAACCACACTTATCCACCAGTTTAGGATTAATATAACTATAATTATATGTAGGATCAATAAAAATGTAAACAAATTGATCACAAAGTTTATCGTCCCTCTCAATGATAGATGCTTGATGATCTGCCTGCCTATTGTCCACAACTGCATATATACGAGGAATGTTATGACCAATATCACCAACTGTATGTGCCTCCTCAGCACTATAGATCTAGGGTACACCACTAATCTGATACTGTAGACAAACCCTCTTACAATGATCCTTACCACATATCCATCACTACAATGGTTCCCAATCACCACCTCTAGCTTGCTGCTCTCCATGTACTTTCTCAGTTGTATTGAACCTCTTGTAAGGAACTACATTTTCCTTCTCACTTTCATATTGAGGTATTCCTCTCTTTCATCATCATTTTCCTTTAGCCTTCTCATTTCTTTTCAAGTGACGCATAGGCTCAACTTTGCACTTTAAATGCTCATAAAAATGTTTTAACTTTCGAATGGCCTCCTCGAACGATCTAGGATCATCAAACTCAATCCAGTCTTTGTATGATACTGGCAGTCCACTAATGAATATTTGAACCTTGGCCTTCTCCTCCTTGAGGTAAGGCACATATTTCAACAACTCCAAGAACTTGCTAGTTTGCTCATCATCTATCATGGAACCCATCTTCAACTCATAAAACTCCTTAGCTCTATCATCAAAGTATCTTTCTGAAAAATACCTCTTCTTGAAGAGCCTCTCAAAATCATGCCAAGTCAAATCATCCTTATGTATACCTTTAACGTTCTTCACATCTTCCGACCAAATATCTGTTTTACCTTTGAGACTCAAAGTGGCTATCTTTGCTTTCATGTTTTCTAAATAATTCCCTCATACGAAGCAACCAATCCTCTACATCCTGTGATTTCTCCATCTCTCTATCAAATTCAGGTGGATTTTCTATCTTAAACACATCTAGAAAGTATCCCCTATCACTCCTCCTGTAAGGATGATAAGGATGACGATCATGATGCCTGTCCGAACCAGAACTAGAATAGTACTTGTGTTCATCACCTCTCCTATCCGGAGAGTCCAACAACCTGCCATATCTGATCGTGTCATCTTTTTCTGGCTTGTGACAACCATAATACCTATAGCCATATGCCCCATTAGTTATGTTGTCTTGCCCATGGCTGATCTGAAGTGGTCCCCGTCACTGCAATTTTGACAAACTCTAAAGTAGTATTGCATTAACCTATGCTTGTTTTTGTTGTGCCTACATGATTTATTCATTGTCCGCCTTACAACTCATTATTTCTTCCTTCAATCTTCTTAATGTGTCTTCCAAATCAGAGAAGTTCCCAATACCACACTATTGAGGAATGGCAACAAGAAATTACAGTTTAATTTGTCCTTGAATTAAACTAAGAACTAAAATCGAAATCTATTCTCATAGCAACTTGTAAATAGTTAATTAAGTTTAATTAACTTAACTATCCTAGGAATTTTGAGTTGGAAGTCTCTCTGTAGTCATGTATATGTTCTCCCTAAATTTTAAGGGTCCAAGATGAGTTTGTTTGAGTTTTAATTAGATAAATTAGTTTGACTGAGTTATATACATTTAAACTAGTTTTAAATGTTTGTGGAACAAGTAGAGGTCTAGTAGTGAGTTGGTGTACTAGTGCATCCTGAATGCTACTCCAGCTAACTAAAGATTCCCTGGTGACAAACTCATGCATGTCAGTTCATAGAAATACCCAGTTGAGACTAGAGTGCAGGGATAGTGTACTATCAGTTGTAGAATGATTTGAGTTGTACATATCATGCATGCAATCAGAAGAGGACCTAGTTTTGGATTGCACAGTTATGGAAGAAGGAATTTCCAATTAAATATGGGCTATTCCTCACATGAATTGCGCAAGGAAATAGGGGCTTGGACAATAGCATAAATTGGCTAAGTGCTGGTCAGTGCGGGTTTGTGAGGCAGAGAGAGTTGATCATACTTGTGTAGAATTGTTCTTGTGAGAACAAGCTTTGTATTATCCCTCAGATTTCTGATTAATGCAATAGATAGTTGGGGTTTTGAGTAGTGGGTTTCCCCAAAGAAAAAATTGTGTTATGTGTCTTTGATTATCTTTCTTTTGTCGATTATTGTTTTCATCAATCATTAGTTTCTGTTGTTTAAAGAGTAGAGTAGATTCTTGTCTTGTGTTTTACTACATTACATGAGTTGTGAATCTACAAGAAAATCTACATGGTATCGAGTTGAAGACAATATACTAGAGGATATTTTAAGTTTTGAGTTTTGGGTTACAGGTGAAATTGGAATTTGCAATACATACTTCAAGATCGACAATTGGCATTCTACGGTTTGCGGCTTGAGTATGCCTTAGAAGGAAGCTCAAATTATATAGCATAGAAGGACAAAATGGAGGGCACGTTGGAGGATAATGGCTTGAAGAAATTCATTGATCAAGAAACTCCTAAGCCACCAGCATCAGATGCAAAAGACCTGATTGAATGGAAGAAGTGTGTGGCGAAGGCGAGGCGGATAATCCTTGAGGGAGTTCGAGACCTCATTTTCTTGAATCTTTGTGGGAAGGAAAATCCATATGCTATGTGGAAAGTGTTGATGGACCTATTCCAGAAAATAGTTACCATAGGAAGTTGGTACTTAAAGACAAACTTTGAAAAATAAAGATGGAGAAAGGTGAGACCATTCCAAACTACTTGACAAAGTTCAATCACTATCATGATGATCTTGGAAGTGTTGGAATAACCATTTCCAAGGATGATATGTTGAGATAGCCTCCTAGTCCTTCCCAAGAGTTGGAATAGTTATCACGACTTTGTCAATGGGAGGGAGAATCTACCATATTGTGAACAACTATGGTCAGATTTGATGCAGGAGGAGATCAAAAGGAACATCAGATGTGGTTCCTCATCAAAGACTGATTCCCATTATTTGAAGGCATCCCATTCCAAATAGAATTCTTTCCATTGAGTTTAGAATAAAGGCATGACAAAATAAGTTCTTTCATTATCACAAGTTGGGCCATTTTGCTACAAATTGTCTACTCAAGAAGTCCAAGAAGAAGTCCCCAGGAGGAGCGATGGGTGAGGCTTTGGCCTCTCAATTCGAATTGGAATTTACTCTCATTGCATGCATGGTGTAATCAATGATGGGTAGTGTATGGTACCTTGATAGTGAAGCTTCATTCCACATGAATGGTTACAAGGAGTTATCTAGTGACCTAGAGGAGAAATATCTCCAGATGCATATCGAGATGGGTGACAACGGGAGGTATAGTGCTACTAGATTGGGCATGGTTACATTTTAGAGGGAGCAGGGTGCTCCTCTCACCTTGAGGGATGTTATGTATGGGCCCAGGTTGAAGAAGGACTTAGTATCAGTCGTCATGCTTGAGGATAGAGTCTATGATGTGATCTTATCAAAAGGAAAGGCATTCCTTCGACACATAGCCATGGGTCAACTAAAGAAGATAGGGATTCAAGTTAATAATCTTTATAAGTTGGAGGTAGAGGATTGTGTTGCTTTGAGAATGAAATAAGAGAAGGTGAAGAGCTAAGACGTTGGTCAGTTGTGGCACAAGATATTAGGCCACTTGCATCATGGGGCTTTGAAAATCATGTAACATATCTCTACTGCCCTTCCCAAAGGTACGCTAGAGAAACTTGATACATGCAAGGGGCGCACCTTGGGAAAATACACCAAGGCTTCCTTTCATGACAGAGACAGTCAAGTAGAGGCGATTCTAGAGCGAGTCCACTCAGATGTGTGTGGACCATTCTCGACAGCATCCACAGCCAAACACAAGTATTATGATATATTTTTTTATGACTTTTCTCGTAAATGTTGGATATTTTTCATGCCGAAGAAGGATAAAAATCACAGGGTTTTGTGAATTTAAAGCACTAGTTGAGAATAGTCTAGCAAGAAGGTTAAAGCTCTGAGGAGTGATAAAAGTGGTGAGTATGTCTCAAATGAGTTTAAGAACTTCTATGTAGCATAAGTGATTAAATGGGAGTTGACAACACCCCGTTAACCCACAGCAAAATGGGGTGGTCTAGAGGAAGAACAGAAGCATTGTAGGGGCAATACAAGCAATGTTGCATGATCAAGACCTACCACTACACTTGTGGGCTGAGGCATGCAACATAGCGATTTATTTGTAGAACCATAACCTGCATCAAATTCTTGGGATGAAGACACTAGAGGAGACTTATTCTGGTAAGAGGCTAGATGTTGGTCACTTCAGGATTTTTGGGTCTTCGATATATTTCCATGTGACCAAAAATGCACATAAGAAGCTTGAGTGAACAAAAGATTTGGGGATATTTGTGGGGTACATTGATACACCTCACAACATTTGGGTGTACTTGCTGACCAACAGGATGACATTGGTTTGCAGGGATGTCAAATTTGATGAGGAGAAGGACATGTGAGTTTCCCTTGAGAGGGAGCTTGAGCTACATGCAGTTGAGGAGCCTTTAGATTCTAAGGTTGAGGAGCCTTAGATTGATGTGGATCATCCACATGCAGAGGATCTGGGAGTGGAGACATCCACTCAGGCAGAGTCTTACAGAGATGGGAGAAAGCACACCAAAGAGGCTACTAGGTTATTGCATAAGGCACGGGAGAATGTGGGAGAACCCACATCTCAGTGCAGGCAAAGAAGGTCACCTAAGAGGTACACTGGATACATGGCTCTTATGAGTGGATGCATTGAAACAGAGTCATCTTCCTTTGAGGAAGAAGTGCAACAATCGGTTTGGGTTTATGCCATGGTGGAGGAGTATGACTCCATAGTTCGTAATAGCATTTGGGATGTGGTCCCGAAACCATAGGACAAGTCAGTGGTGAGCTCTCTATGGATTTACAAGGTAAAGCAAGCTACAACTGGTATTATGGAGAAGCATAAGGCTAGGTTTAAGACCCGTGGATTTTCACAAGTAGATGGGATTGACTATGATGAGACCTTTTCTCCTACTGCAAGGCACTCATCGATCATATCTATATTGGCAAGATTGAGGAAGAAGTGTACATAGAGAAGCCTGAAGGTTTTGAGACCTTCGACCATGAGTCGCATGTGTGTTGGCTGAAGAGGGCATTGTATGGGTTGAAGCAAGCACCTCGTGCTTGGTACACCAAGATCGATAAATACTTCACTGGGTTGGGCTTCACCAAGAGTGAAGTGGATGTGAGCCTGTACCACATAGTGTTGGAAGGTAAATTGTGGATCATTGTGTTATATGTCGATGATTTTATTTTGATAGGTGATGATCAACTCATCAAGTCTTGCAAGGAGGACCTTGAAAGAGAGTTTGAGATGAAGGACATGGGGCTCATGCATTACTTTATGGGCATGGAAGTATGGCAGGGTGATGGGGAATTCTTTGTGTCTCACAGCAAGTATGCCAATGAGATACTTAGGAGGTTCCACATGGAGAGAAACAAACCCATGGAGACTCCACTAATAGGTAATTAAAGGAAGGAGGATGGTACCTCAGGGGAAGTAGTGGAAGATATTGTTTACAAGAAGCTTGTGGGTTCACTGATGTACTTGGTGAACACGCGACGGGATATGTGCTATGAAATTAACCATCTTAGTCAGGCAATGGTTAGGTCTACCAAGCTGTATTGGAAGGAGACAAAGCATCTGTTGAGATACCTCAAGGGCACTAATCAGTATGGATTGTTTTATAGACAGATAGTGGGAGTGAAGCTTCAAGGCTTCGACGATGCAAATTGGGTAGCGAGTCCATCTGACGAGAAGAGCACATCAAGAGAGATATTTAATATTGGATCAGTGGCAGTTTCTTAGTACAATAGGTAACAAAGGTCGGATGCACTCAAATCAGCAGAGGCAAAGTACATGCCTACAAGTCAAGGATCATGTGAGGCCATATGGATGAGGAATATTCTTGTTGGTTTCTTTGGTCAACAAATGGATCCAACTGTAATTTACTTTGATAATCAGAGTTGTATCAGACTCTGCAAATCCAATTTTTCATGATCAGTCCAAGCATATTGATATCTGATATCATCATCTTTGAGATTGTGTATTGAAGTGGATTATGTTTTGGAGTACATTCCCACGGAGGAGCAAGATGTTGAAATTTTGACAAAGTCGTTGCCAAGATGTAAATTCGAGTTTCATAAAGATAGGATTGGGATAGCTAATAATCCCTTTCTTTTTTAGAGGGAGCATTGAGAAATGGAAACAAGAAATTCTAGTTTAATTTGTCCTTGAAATAAAATAAGAATTAAAATCGAATTCTATTCTCATAGAAACTTGTAAATAGTTAATTAAGTTTAATTAACTTAATTATATTAGGAATTTCGATTTGGAAGTCTTTCTGTAGTCATGTGTATGCTCTCCCTAAATTTTAGGGATCTAGGATGATTTTATTTGAGTTTTAATTAGATAACTTAGTTTGACTGAGTTATAGACATTTAAACTAGTTCTAAATGTTTGTGGAATTAGTAGAGGTCTAATAGTGAGTTGGTGCACTGGTGCCTCCTCAATTCTACTCCAGCTAACTAAAGACTCCCTCGTGAGTAACTCATGCATGTGAGTTTAGAGAAAGACCCAGTTGACACTAAAGTGCAGGGACAATGTACTATCAATTGTAGAATGATTTGAGTTGTACAAATGATGCATGCAATAAGAAGAGGACCTAGTTTTGGATTGCGTACTTATGGAAAAAGGAATTCCCAATTAAATATGGGATATTCCTCACAGGAATTGCACAAGGAAATAGGGGCTCAAAAGGTAGCATAAATTGGCTAAGTGTTGGTCAATACAAGGTCGTGATGCAGAGAGAGTTGATCATACTTGAGCGGAATTGTTCTTGTGAGAACAATATTTGTATTATCACTTAGATTTTTTATTAATGCAATAGATATTAGGGGTTTTGAGCAGTGGATTTCCCTAGAGAAATAATTGTGTTATGTGTCTTTGATTATCTTCCTCTTGTCGATTATTAATTTCATTGATCATCAATTTCTGTTGTTTAAAGAGTTATAATACATTCTTGTATTGTGTTTTAGTACATTACATGAGCTATGAATCTACAAGAAAATCTATGCACGCTACTCATCTAGTTCATAGGGAGAGTCTTTCTAGTCTACCATCTTTCTAGCCATTCGATCTCTTTCCTGCAAAGCATACTATGTCAGCTAAACCAAATCACAATAAACCAACATACCTTAATATGATTGAGGAGGATATCTCATTTGCAAGATCATCAAATTACCATGATATATTTATAACATAATTCTAATAACATATAGACATATGATACATAAACATATAACTATGTAACCATTAGTCTAGCTAGAGTCCAATGATCAATGCATGACCATATCAACTACACACATACCATTACTACATGCATGACAACAACAACCATATCATTGTATACTTGACCACATGAAAAAATTAACATGCATAAGCAATGCATAATCGACCACACACATGCATGTACGCATATGTTCTAGCATGAATGAAGATACCTGTAACAAAACCTACAAGAATGATGCATGTAACCAAGCATGCAAAAATGTAACCAAATATACGAGAACGTAACCAAGTAGACAAAATGACACGTAAGTGACATATAACAACATGTAACTAGTCATACACTTATGAAAACATGCTTCACACAAAGACATCCTCATTTTCATGGTGACATCAATACGACCATGACCAACACCATGCATATGCAACAAGCACATGAACCACAAGGATGACTGGCACATGTACAACTCGCATGAATGCATGACAATCACATTCAGCCAAGGAGAGTGCAACCACATTCTGCTACCAATATGTAACCACCCTCCTCCCACATCTTCCAAAGTAACCAACCAACCGAGGTAAACATGCAACAAAAGAGGCCACTATGAGGGGATTCAACCTCCTTGGTAACCTTAAGGAATTGAAATCGACAAAACACATCAACCATACATTTGACATCAGCAAGAACACCCCGAGGAGACATCTTAGCCACTCAGGCATCCTGCCCCTAGGTCCCACTGATATTTTATACCTCTTGACCTCTAGATGCTCTCATGTTATGGGCATGCTAGCATCCAGGGACCTTTGGATGCTCGCACAGGTCTGTAAGCCAGTTCCCATGGAATTCAAGGCACTTTTCTATCCCTAAATTAAAGCCACTGCCCATAACTTATTATAACTTTCAAAATCCATCAAAGACATGATGACAAGACTAATAAACCAAAAATCAACCTCAGGACTAGGCCTAACCATCCCCAATTGCACTGACATTCTATCAAACACTTGGCATCAATGCAACCTATAGGTCTAGGATACAAGATAGAGCATGAATGACTAGAAACTCTTATGAAACATGGCAAGAAGGATCACCACCTTCTCCCTTGAATTGTTATGAAATCAACTAGGTCTTGCATCAATCATTTTAAGGATTACAGGTAAATAGATGAAATGACCATCACATGAATCAGATAATTAACCATGCTTATAGCCAACATAAAAAATGTAAATAATAGAGATATAACAGCTATTAAATCCACATATAAATAAGTGAAAAATCAAGAGAATTTATCTTTCATTAATTATACACAAATCCGACCAGGTTCGAGACTTCCACATACAACCCAACCATAAGCATTGCTAAACCAAATATTTCTTTTATCTAGTCACCCCCATGCCATATTCCAAGCATGAATGTTGGATCTCATGAATAAACCAATCCAAAAACAACAAAGGGAATCCAAAGGTTAAACCACCTACACCCACACCAAACTGTGATCACACCGAAACTGGTGCACTGATTACAGCCAAACCGAACTTGGAATGCCATCTAGAATCCATCATTATCCTTAAGGAATTTTTTATCTCCTTATCTTCTAGGAATTACCGCAATCCAATCCTAGATCACTAGGCCCTAAACTGAGAGTAGTCTCTTAGGCTTTATCGCAATCCAAACCTGGATCACTAGGCCCTAAATCGAGACTTCTCCCTTAGGCTTTACCATGTTTCCCTCCAAAACCAATCAAGGGATTCCTAGTCCTTTGGGAATGAACCTTGAAAACACCTCCACCCAAGATTTTGGAATCCATTCGAAAAACCAAAGCTCAAAACCAATATAAACATACCAACATACCATGGAATCTGGAAAAAAGGGAAGGTTAGGTTTAAGACCATTGTCATAACCCAACAAAACCATGCCACTAACAGTAGGAGAACCATACCCCAACATGCAAAGCCATGCATGTCAAAAAGGGCTAGGAAATCACACATGCAATATGTTACCTACAATTATTCCTTCTTAAGCTACCTGATCCTACTCTTCCTTCCATGAATTTTTGTTTCCTTCCTTTTTGTTTGATTGCTTTTCCTTCTTTGATCCAAAGCTAGAGTGCTCAAAGAAAACTCGACAAAAAGTGAGAGAGAGAGAGAATAATGAGAGATCTCCAAAAATTAAACTGACAAAATATTACCAACTGATCCTAAGAGGCCTTTTTATTAATGAGGCTTCTAATTTCTTCATTTTCCATTATTTTCCTTCAATTTCCTCCTCACATGCAACCAATGACCTTTCACCTTACTTTTCTCCTAATTTCCTTGATTTTCATAAATAAATGTGCCCAAAATGTCTTTTTTCCTTTTAATTCCTTTGCTTTTTCCTTTGCCAATTTCCTTAGCCATAAACACATCCAATGATGCCCACTAGGATATTGTTGCCCAACATTCATCTTGGAATAAGTGTCCCTTAACCATGGTTTTATTTTACCGTTATTAACTTTTATTACATGAGATTTCCATCAGGGTTGTTACAAAACCCTCCCCCTTGGAGAACATCATCCTTGATCTTAAACCACACCAAGACCTCAACAAAACTGCTAAAAATAAAACATACTGCCCATGGAGATTTATAACTTAGCTCTTTGTAGTATTTATAATGAAAGACCTACTCAAAAGAAAAACATCATGACAACATGACAAGATAACAACCATATCGCTTATTGGAGCTTTATAAATTAGCTCATGGAAGCATTTACATCCATATACATATATACATATACCGAAACATCAGCAAAACATATTCCAAACATATACTAGACATCAAACCAAAACTCCTTTGCCTCAACCAGAAAAAAAATTAAGGATATAGGGCCCACATCTGATCTGCCATCTTCCATGTAGCTTCTTCATGCCCAAAGTGCTTACACTGCACTTTAACTTTCTCTATGGCTTTTTTCATTAGCATGAGCTACCTTTGTTGCAATATGCATTGAGGCTCCAATTGGAACTCTCCTTCTTGCTCCACTAGCAATACATACCAATCAATGACATCATCAACATCCTTTATATACCTCTTAAGTAATGAAATATGGAAAATATCATGGAATTTCACTTTGAAGGCAATGCAACTCGATATATCAATGGTCCAATCCTCAAAGAGCTCTTCTTGGGCTTTATGTGCAAAATACACATGCTCCCCAACTTGAAACTCCTTGAATACCCTGTGCTGGTTTGCATAACTCTTCCTTCTATCCTATGTTGCCTTTATATTCTTCTTTATAACCTACATTTCTTGTTCCATGTCAGCCAACATATCCAGTTCAATAAGTACCCTATTCATTAGATCACTCCAACTTATGGGAGTATTGCAACCCCGTTTACACAATGCATCAAAATGACTCATCCTAAATGACTCCTGATAACCATTGTTGTATACAACTCAACCAATGGAAGATACTCCTCCCATATCCTCTACTGGTGCATCACATACATCCTCAGCATATCCTCCAAGATCCTGTTGACCCTCTATGTTGTGGATGATAAGTTGTACTCAAGCCCAACCTTGTACCCAAACCTCCAAATAGCTCTTTCCAGAAATTGGAAGTGAACTTTGCATCCCTATTTGACACAATCTTCTTGGGAACACCATGTATTCTCACTATCTCTCTGATGAAGACATGTTCCACCTCACTCGACGAATATGTAGTCTTCACTAGAATGAAGTGAGCTACCTTGCTCAATGTTTTGACTACGACCATAATAGAATCATGTTGTCTCACTGTACTTAGAAGACCTATAATGAAATCTATGGAAATGACCTCCCATTTCCATTACGGAATTGCTATAGGTTGTATTAGACCACCTAGATGCTTACATTCTTCCTTTACCTACTGAGAATCTAAAAATCTGGCCATGAACTCTACCACTTCATTCTTCATATTCGACCAATAGTAGATTTTCTTCACCGTTGTCAATGTCTTTTGATATCATGGGTGACCTGAGTATGGCTTGAAGTGGAACTCTCTTAAGATAAGCTTCTTGAGATCAATACCATTCGATACATAAAGCCTGTCTCTGAATCTCACCAAACCATCTACCATGAGATGATAGTCTGCATCTACATCTACTATACATATACTTGTACCTACATCCACACTTGTGCCTATACCTATACTCTACTGTAACTTGTGCATGATCTCCATGTACTTGTCATACTATTGTCCTACCTATAAGATCCTATCATGTAACTCTGTCCCATAAGAGCTAATAGTTTATATATGATTTACTAGTACCTTCCTACTAAGAGCATCTGCGATCCGTTTCTCCTTTCCTTTAATGTATGTGATCTCAAAGTCAAACTCACTAAGGGTGTCCAACCGTCTAGATTTCCTACCATTTAGATTTGGCAGTTCAAACAAATAACTCAACCCACTGTGGTCGCTCATCATTACAAAACTCATGCCAAGAAGATAGTGCCTCCACATCTTCAATGCATGTATGATTGTTTCTAGCTCAAGATCATGCGTTGAATACTTCTTCTCATGCTCATTCATTTTTTGCGACTCATAGCACACTACATGTCCTTCTTGCATGAGAAATCCACCAAGTCCTCTCTTGAAAGCATCTATACACACTACAAATTTCTTGTCTGAATTTACAATATTTAATACTGGTGCATGTGTCAACAACTGCTTGAATTGCTCAAAACTAGCGACACATTCTTCCATCCATTCAAACTTATTACCTTTCCTCTACAATGATCTGATAGGATATGAAATGCATGAGAAGTTCCTGATGCACCTCCTATAGTAACTTGCCAATCCCATAAATGATCTCACCTCATCCACATTCTTAGGAGCTTCCCACTCCATGATGGCCCTTATATTTTCTGGATCTACTACTATGCCTTCTTTGGAGACAACATGCCCCAAGTAATGTACCTCAATCTGAAAGAATTTTCACTTACTAAGCTTAGCATACAACAACTACTCTCTTAGAAATCTCAACACTGCTACTAAATGCTCGACATTTTTTTCCTCATTTTTAGAATATACTAGTATGTCATTAATGAATACAATAACAAACTTTTCTAGATAAAGATGCAACAAACTATTCATCAAACACATACATGTGTCTAGAGCATTAGTCAAACCAAATGGAACTACAACAAACTCATAATGCCCATACCTGGTCCTGAACGTAGTCTTGAATATATCATCTTCCTTGATGCATACCTAATGGTATCCCAATTTCAATTCGATCTTAGAGAACACTTCTGCTCTCTTCAACTGGTCAAACAACTCATCAATCCTCATAAATGGGTATATGTTCTTAATCGTTACCTTTTTTAGCTACCTGTAATCAATGCATAATCTGAGAGTACCATATTTGTTCTTTACGAACAACAATGGTGCACCCCAAGGTGATACACTTGGCCTAATGTATCCCTTGTAAAGAATCTCATTTAACTGCTACTTCAACTCTACCAATCATGGTGTGCTCATCCGGTAAGGTGCCTTTGATGTCAGAGTTTCCCCTGGCACCAACTCAATAGAAAATTCTACCTCCCTGTGAGGTGGAAACTCTGTAATGTTCTTAGGAAATACATCTTGAAACTCTGGTAGAAATGGGTATCTTCTCAAAACATCTGTATCCCCAACTTCCTTACCTTTGTCACTAGAAATATGCACTGCAAATGTCACAACCTTTTCTGCAACTACGCTTAGCTTGCATAGCAGTAACCATCCTCACTGATGTAAGCTTCTTCTTCCCCTACAAAGTTCTCTTTTGGCCACTATCATCCACACACTCAATGGGATTTTCGAAGCAATCCACTTTGGTCTTGTGAAGGTGCAACCAATCCATACACAAAACCATACTATACAAACCCAATGGCGGTACATTCAAATGTGATATTGTAAGCATACCATTTAAATCAAATGCACAAGCTCTTACCCAATGGTGAACTCTCTTCTTTGTACCTGTAGCCAACTGTACCAACCAAGATTCTGCATGCACTTCTTTTCTCAAACGACACTTATTCACCATGTGAGGATTAATATAACTATAATTAGATCCAGCATGAATCAAAATAAAATCAACTTGATCATAAAGCTTATTGTCCATCTCAATGATAGATGTGCAATGATTCGCCTGCCTCTTGTCCACAGTTGCATAGATATGAGGAATTCTATGACCAACATCACCAATTGTATGTGCCTCCTTAGCAATGTAGATTTGGGGTCCACCACCACTCAGATACTATAGAAAATCCCTCTTACAATGATCATTACCACATATCCAACACTGCAATGGTTCCCTAGCATTGACTATAGCTTGTTGCTCTCGATGTTCTTTTCAAGTTGTATTGAACGTCTTGTAAGCAACTACATTTTCTTTCTCACTTGCATCTTGAGTTTTTATCAATTTGGTGGCCATTTTCCTTTAGCTTTCTTATTTCTTTTCAAGTCACACTTAGGCTCAACTTTGTGATTTGACTACTGATAAAAAATTTTCAACCTTCAAATGGGTTCCTCTAATGATATAGGCTCATTGAACTCAATCTGGTCTCTAAACGCTACTAGAAGTCCATTGATGAATCTCTGAACCTTGGCCTTCTCCTCCTTGAGGTAAGGCACATATCTCAAAAACTCCAAGAACTTGCTAGTATACTCATCATCTATCATGGAAGCCATCCACAACTCATAAAACTCCTTAGCTCTGTCATCAAAGTATATTTCTAACAAATACTTCTTCTTAAAGAGCCTCTCAAACTAAAATCAAGTCAAATCATCCTCATGTATACCTTTAACATTCTTCACATCTTCCCACCAAATATTTGCTTGACCTTTGAGACTGAAAATGCCTATCTTTGCTTTCATGTTTTCTGAATAATCATGCAATATGAAGAATTTCCTCATACCAAGCAACCTTGCCTCTACCTCCTGTGATTTCTTCATCTCTCCATCAAAGTTAGGTGGGTTTTCTTTCTTAAACTCATCCGGAAAGTATCCCCTATCATTCCTCCTATAAGGATGATAATGATGAAAATCATGATGCATGTCTAAACCATAACTAGAATAGTACTTGTGTCCATTACCTCTCCTATAAAGAGTGTCCAACAACCTACCATCTTTGATTGTGTCATGTATGTCCAACATGTGACCACCATAAGATTTGCTACCTACGACCCCATAAGATTTTTCCTCCTGATCATGGCTAATCTGAAGTGGTCCATGTCGCTGAAATTCTGACAAACTCTGAAGTAGTATTGCATTAACCTCTACTTGTTTCTCTTATGCCTGCATGATTTTGTCATTGTTTGCCTTACAACGCCTATTTATTCCTCCAATCTTCTCAATGTGTCTGCCAAATCAGAAGAGTGCCCAACACTATGATGCTCATATGGAGAGTATTTGTAGTCTACCATCTTGCTAGCCATTTGATCTCTTTCTGTCAAGGCATACTATGTCACCTAAACCAAATCACAATAAACCAATGTACCTTAACATAGTTTGGAGAGGATATCTCATCAGCAAGACCATCAAATCGGCGTGATACATGTATAACATAATCATAACAACATATAGACATATGATACATAAGTATATAACAATGTAACCATCAACCTAGCTACAGTCAAGTCATCAATGCCTGACCATATCAACTACACACATACCATGACTACATGCATGACAAAAACAACCATATCATTGTATACTTGACCACAGAAAAAAATTAACATGCATAAGCAATGTGTAATTGAGCACACACACACATGGATGCATATGATCAAACATGAATGACCATACTTGTAACAAAACCTACAAGAATGATACATGTAGCCAAGCATGCACGAATGTAACCAAACCTATGAGAATGTAACCAAGAATACAAATGACACATGTAAGTGACATATAACAACATGTAACTAGTCATACACTTATGACAACATGCTTTACACATTGACATCCTCATTCCAATGGTGAAGTCACTACAATCATGGCCAACATCATGCAAATGCAACAAACACATAGACCACAAGCATGACTGACACATGTAAAACTGACATGAATTGATGACAAACACATTCACCCAAGGAGAGCACAACCACGCTCTGATACCAATCTGTAACCACCCTCCTCCCACATCTACCAGAGTAACTGGTCAACGAAAGTAAACATGCAATGAGAGAGGCCGCTATGAAGGGATTAAACCTGCTTGGGGACCTTAAAGAAATGGAATCAATTGAACACATCAACCATACCTTCCACATCAACAACAATAGCCCGAGGAGACATCTCAGCCACTCAAGCATCCTACCCCTGGGTCCAACTGATCTTTTATACCTCTTGGCCTCTAGAAACTCTCATGCTATGGGCATACCAACATCTAGGAATCTCTAGATTCTCTCACAAGCCTACAAGTCAACATCCAAGGAATTTTCCCAGCAAACCTGTGGCAACGTCTATGGAATTCAAATTGTTTTTCTAGCCTAGAATCCTCGCCACTACTCAGAACTTATTATAACTTTTATAATCCATCAAAGACATGATGAAAATAGTAATAAAACAAAAATTAACCTCGGGACTAGGCTTGAACATCCCCAACCGGGACTGACATTATGTCAAACACTTGGCATCAATGCTACCTATAGGTCTAAGACATAAGACAACGCATGAATGACAGAAAAATCTTATGAAACATCATAAGAAGGATCACCACCTTCTCCACTGAATTGTTATGACATAAATTAGGTCTTCCATCCATCATTGTAACAATTACAGGTAAATACGTGAAATGACCATGACATGAACCAGTAAATTAATGATGCTTATAGCCAAAATAAAACTATCTAAATAACATAGATATAACAATAATTAAATCCACATATAAACAAGTGAAAAATAAAGAGAACTTAGCTTTCATTAATCATAGAAAAATATAACCAAGTTTGGGACTTCCACGTACCACCCAATCGTAGACATGGCTGAACCAAATATTTTTTTCAGCCAGCCACCCACGTGCCATATTCCAAGCATGAATGTGGGATCTCATGGAAAAACCAATCCAAAAACAACCAAAGGAATCCAGAGGTTAAACTACCTCCACCCTCACCAAACCATGATTACACCAAAACCAATGCTCCAATCACAACTGAACTGAACCTAGAATGCCATCCAGAATCCATTATTATCCTTGAGGAATTTTCCTTCTCCTTGTCTCTTACACTTTATCACAATCTAATCCTAGATAACTAGGCACTAAACTAAGACCAGTCTCTCAGGATTTACTACAACTCAAACCCAGCTCACTAGGCCCTAAACTGAGACTTGTCCCTCAAGCTTTATTGTATCCCACCAAAACTGGTCAATAGATTCCTAGGCCTTTAGGAATGAACCTTGAGACGTCCTCTATCCCGGATTCTGAAATCCATCCAGAAAACAAAAGCTCAAAACCAAGTTAAACATCCCAACATACCATGGCATCTGGAAAAATGCAAGGCTATGTTGAAAACCACTACCATGCCACCAGCAGCAAGAGAACCGTACACCAACATGCAAAGCCATGCATGTCAAAACTAGGTAGGAAATTACACATGCAATATGTTACCTGCAAGTATTCCTATTGAAGTTGCCTAATCCTTCTCTTTCGTTGATCCTTGCTTTCCTTCCTTTCCCTTTGCTTGCTTTTCCTTCCTTGATCCAAAACTAAAGTGCTCCAAGAAACCTCTAAGTGACCAAGAGTGAGAGAGAGGATAATGAGAGAGCTCCAAAACTTGAACTGAAAAAAGGTTACCAACTGATCCTCTTATGCCTTTTTATTAATGAGGCCTCTAACTTCTTCATTTCACATTATTTTCCGTCAATTTACTCCTCACATGCAACTTGTCACCTTTCACCTTACGTTTCTCCTAATTTCCTTTATTTTCATAAATAAATGTGTCAAAAATGCCTTTTTGCATTTTAATGCATTTTCCTTTTCCTTTGCCAATTTCGTTAGCCAATAAACACATCTAGTGATTCCCATTAGGATATCTTTGTCCAACATTGAGCTTGGAATAAGTGTCCCATAACCATAGTCATGTTTTCCATTTATTAACTTTTATTACATGAAATTTTCACTAGGCCTGTTACAGAACACTCCCCCTTGGGAAACAATGTCCTCAGTGTTAAACCCCACCAAGAACTCAACGAATCCACTGAAAAGAAAACATACTACCCATAGAGCTTTATAACTTAGCTCGTTGTAGTATTTGCAATGAAATACCTTCTCAAAAGAAAAACATCACGACAACATGACAAGATAACAACCATACCACTTATTGGAGCTTTATAACTTAGCTCATGGCAGTATTTACATCCATAAGAATATATACATATACCAAAACATCAGCAAAACGTATGCCAAAAATATACCAGACATCAAACCAAAATTTCTTTGCCTCAACTGGGAAACAATGAAGGATATAGGGCCTGCATCTAATCTGTCATTTCCCATGTAGCTTCTTCAAGCCGAAAGTGCTTCCAATGCACTTTAACTTGATCTATGGCTTTGTTCTTGAGCATGAGTTGCTTCCACTGCAATATGCACTAAGGCTTTGGCTAGAACTCTCCTTCTTGCTCCACTTGCAATTCAAAGCAATCAATAACATGATCAACATTCTTTATATACCTCTTAAGCAATGAAATATGGAAAAAAATCATGGACTTTCACTATTGGAGGAAGTGCAAGTTGATAGGCCACTGGTCCAATACTCTCAAGGATCTTAAAAGGCTCGCAATAACATGGTGCCAACATGGCACATGATCCAATCCTCAAAGAGCTCTTCTTGGGTTTGATGCTGAAATACACATGCTCCCCAACCTGAAACTCCTTGAATACCCTATGCTACTCTGCATAACTCTTTTTTCTATCATGTGTTGCCTTTATATTCTTCTTTATAACCTATATTTCTTGTTCCATGTCTACCAACATATCCAATCCAATAAGTATCCTATTCACTAGATCACTCCAACTGATGGGAGTATTACAACTCCATCCATACAATGCCTTGAAAGTACTCATCCTCAATGACTCCTAATAACCATTATTGTATGAAAACTCAACCAGTGGAAGATACTCCTCCCATCTCCTCTACTGGTACATCACATACATTCTCAGCATATCCTCCAAGATCCTATTGACCCTCTCTATCTATCCATATCTTTGCGGATGATAAGTTGTACTAAAGGCCAACCATGTACCCAAACCTACAAATAGCTCCTTCCAAAACTTGGAAGTGAACTTTGCATCCCTCTCTGAAACAATCTTCTTCATAACACCATGTAATCTCACTATCTCTCTGATGGAAACCTATGCTACCTCACTGGCTAGATATGTAGTCTTCACTAGAATGAAGTGAGCTATGTTGCTCAACCTTTCAACCACGACCATAATAGAATCATGTTGTCTCACTGTCCTCGAAAGACCTGTAATGAAATCCATGGAAATGACCTCCTATTTCCATTCTGGTTTCTCTATAGATTGTAGCAGACCACCTGGATGCTTACATTCTTCCTTTACATGTTGACAATCTAAACATCTAGCCATGAACTTTGCCACTTCCTTCTTCAAATTCGACCAATAGTAGAGCTTCTTCAATGATGTCAATGTCTTCTGATATCCTCGGTGACCCGAGTATGGATTGATGTGAAAATCTCTCAATATAAGCTTCTTGACCTCACTGCATTTTAGTACATAGACCCTATCCCTGAATCTCACCAAATCATCTATTGTGATATGATAGTCTGCATCTAGATCACCTATACATGTACCTCTACCTGTACCTATACCTATACCTATGCATGCACCTATACCTACACCCACACCTGTGCCTATACATGTACCTGCACCTGTACCTGTACTCTATTGTAACCTATGCATGATCTCCATGTACTTGTCATCATGTTGTCCTACTTGCAAGATCCTATCATGTAACTTTGTCCCATAAGAGCTCATAGCTAATATATGATTTACCTATACCTTCCTGCTAAAAGCATCTACAACCTGGTTCTCCTTTCCTTTGATGTATCTAATCTCGAAGTCGAACTCACTAAGGGTGGCCAACCATCTAGCTTGCCTGGAATTTTGATTCAGCTGGTCAAACAAATAACACAACCCATTGTGGTTGTTCATCATTACAAACCTCCTGCAAAGAAGATAGTGCCTCCACATCTTCAATGCATGTATGATTGCTGTTATCTCAAGATCATTTGTCAAATGGTTTTTCTCATGCTCATTCAGATTCTGTGACTCATAGCACACTACATGTCCTTCTTGCATGAAATCTCCACCAAGTCCTCTCTTGCAATCATCTATACAGACTAAAAACTCCTTGTTCGGATCTGCAATCTTTAACACTTGTTCATGTGTCAACAATTGCTTGAGCTGCTCAAAACTAGTTGCACATTCTTTCATCCATTTGAACTTCTTCCCCTTCCTCTACAATAATGTGATAGGATATGCAATGCGTGAGAAGTTCTTGATGAACCTCCTGTATTAACCTACCAATCCGATGAATGATCTCACCTCATCCACATTCTTAGGAGTTGCCCACTCCATGATGGCCCTTATCTTTTCTAGATCTACTGTTATGCCTTCCTTAGAGACAGCATGCTCCCAAGTAATGTACCTCGGTATGAAATAAGTTTCACTTGCTAAACTTCGCATACAACTGATGCTCTCTTAGAAATATTAACACTACTACTAAATGCTTGGCATTTTCTTCCTCATTTTTAAAATATACCAGTATGTCATCAATGAATAAAATAACAAACTTGTCTAGATAAGGAAACAACACACTAATCATCAAACACATAAATGTAGCTGAAGCATTATTCAAACCAAATGGAACTATAAAAAACTAATAATTCCCAAACCTGGTCCTCAGCACAGTCTTGAATATATCCTCTTCCTTGATGCGTACTTGATGGTATCTTGATCTCAAGTCAATCTTTGAGAACATTGTTGATCCCTTCAATTGATCAAACAAATCATTAATCCTTGGCAATGGGTACCTGTTATTAATCATTACGTTGTTCAACTACTTGTAATCAATGCACAATTTGAGAGTACCATCTTTCTTCTCTGCAAACAACACTGGTACACCCCAAGGTGATACACTTGGCCTAATGTATCCCTTCTCAAGTATCACCTTTAACTATAACTTCAACTATACCAACTCATGTGTGCTCATCCAGTAAGGTGTCTTTGATGCCATAGCTGCCCTTGGCACCAACTAAATAGAAAATTCTACCTCCATGTGAGATGACAACTCTGTAATGTTCTCAGCAAATACATCCTGAAACTGTTGTAGAATTGGGTATCTGCTCAAAACATCTACTTCCCCAACTTCATTACATTTTTCACTAGAAATGTGAACTACAAACATCACACAAAATTCTCTACAATTACGCTTAGCCTGCATAGCAGTAACCATCCTCAATGATGTGGGCTTCTTCTTCCCCTGCAAAGTTCTCTTTTCCCAACTATCATCCACACACTCAATGGCATTTTCGAAGAGATCCACTTTGGTCCTATGAAGGTACATCCAATTCATACCCAAAATCATACTATATGAAAACAATGGCAGTACATTCAAATGTGTTGTTGTAGGCATACCATTTAACTCAAATCCACAAGCTCTTATCCAATGGTGAACTATCTTCTTTGTACTTGTAGCCAACTGTACCAACCAATATTCTGCATGCACTTCTTTTTCAAACCACACTTATCCATCAGGTTAGGATTAATATAACTATAGTTAGATCTAGGATAAATCAAAATAAAAACAACTTGATCATGAAGCTTACCTTCCATCTCAATGATAGATGCTTGATGATCCACCTACCTATTTTCCACATACGAATAGATACAAGGAATGTTATGACCAACATCACCAACTGTATGCGCCTCCTGAGAATTGTAAATCTGGGGTCTACCACCACTCTAATACTATGGACAATCCCTCTTACAATGATCCTTACCACATATCCAACACTGCAATGGTTCCCTTCCACTGCCTCTAACCTGCTTCTCTCCATGTCCTTTCTTAGTTGTATTGAACCTCTTGTAATGGACTAAACTTTCTTTCTCAATTGCATCTTGAGGTCTTCCACATTTTGGTGTCCATTTTCCTTTAGCTTTCTCATTTCTTTTCAAGTCACACTTTGGATCAACTTTGTGCTTTGACTGCTCATAACAATGTTTCAACTTTCAGATGGCCTCCTCCAACGATATAGGCTCATCGAACTCAATCTAGTCTCTGTATGCTGCTGGAAGTCCACTGATGAATCTTTGAACCTTGGCCTTATCCTCCTTGAGGTAAGGCACATATCTCAAGATCTCCAAGAACCTACTCGTATACTCATCATCTGTCATGGAACCCATCTGCAACTCATAAAACTCCTTAGCTTTGTCATCAAAGTATCTTTTTGACAAATAATTCTTCTTGAAGAGCCTCTCAAACTCATGCTAAGTCAAACAACCATCATGTATACCTTTAAAATTCTTCACATCTTCCAACCAAATGTTTGCTTTACCTTTGAGACTGAGAGTGGCTATCGTTGCTTTCATGTTTTCTAAATAATCATGCAATCTAAAGAATTTCCTCATACCAATCAACCATGCCTCGACATCCTATGATTTCTTCATCTCTCCATCAAATGTAGGCTGCTTTGCTTTCTTAAACTCATCTAGAAAGTATCCCCCATCACTCCTCCTATAAGAATGATAACGATGACGACCATGATGCTTGTCCAAACTAGAACTAGAAGAGTACCTATGTCCATCACCTCTCCTATCCGGAGTGTCCAACAACCTACCATCTCTAATCGTTTCATCTCTTTCCAACTTGTGACCACCATAATAATTGCTTCCATATGCTCCATTAGTTTTGTCTTCCTTCTCATGGTTGATCCAAAGTGGTCCCTATCACTGCAATTCTGACAAACTTTGAAGTAGTAATGCATTAACCTCTGCTTATTTCTCTTATGCCTGCATGATTTTGTCATTGTCTGCCTTACAACACCTTATTTATTCATTCAAGATTCTCAATTTGTCTGCCAAATCAGAAGAGTGTCCAATACCACGCTTCTCATCTGATTCATAAGGAGAGTATTTGTAGTCTACCATCTTACTAGCCATTTGATCTCTTTCCAGCAAGACATACTATGTCAGCTAAACCAAATCACAATAAACCAACATAGCTTAGCATAGTTCAGGGAGGATATATCATCTACAAGATCATCAAATCAGTGTGGTAAATGTATAACATAATCATAGCATCATATAGACATATGATACATAAGCATATAATTGTGTACCCATTAGTCTAGCTAGAGTCGAGTCATCAATGCATGACTGTAACACCCCCTCCCAGGTCTACCCAAAGTATCCATGCCAATCGGGGTAAACATGAGGAGAGATGCTACTATGACCAAATTCAACCTCCAAAGTCACCTTAAGGAAGTAGAATTGACGGAAGATCACATACAGTCATCCAACATCCTAAATATAACTCGTAGGAGACAAGTCAGCCACTCATACATCTTGTCCCTCAGTCCCACTGCTATTCTACAACTCTTAGGCCATAATAACTGTCATGCTATGGGAAATGGAATGACCAAAAACCCAAAGTCACTTTCATAGGCCTCCCTACCAGTGACCCTGGACCAAAATTGCTAGTTTTGTGTCAGTGACTATAGGATTTAAGCCACTTTTCTAGCCAAGAATCCTGGCCTCTACCTAGAACTTGTTGTAAATTCAAGAATTCATTCAAAACTTGATAATAATGCTAATAAATTAAAAATCACCCTCAGCGCTAGACCTGAGCATCCCCAACCAGGACTAACATTCTGTCAAACACTCCGCATCAATGCAACCTACAGGTCTAGGATACAAGACAGAGCATATATGACTGAAACAACTTATCAAACATTACTAGAATGATCACCTCCTTCTCCATTGAACTATTAGATCATCAATTAGGTATTGCATCCATCCATTTAATAGTTACAAGTAAATATATGAAAATAACCATGACATAAACCATTCATTCAACCATGCTTATAACCAGTGTAAAACCATATAAATATCAGAGATATGATAACCATTAAATCCACATATAAATTAGTGCAAAAGTAAGAGAACTTAGATTCAGGAAAATCTGACAAGGTCCGAGACTTCCACGTTCCACCTGACCATAGACATGGTTGAATCAAATCTCTCTTTTAGCCAGTAACCCCCGTGCCATATTCCAAGCATGAATGTGGGATCTCATAGAACAACCAATCCAAGAAAAACCAAGGGAATCCAGAGATTAAACCACCTCCACCCTCATCAAACCATGATCACACCAAAACTAGTGCTCAGATCATAACCGAATTGAACTTGGAATGCCATCCGAAATCCATCACTATCCTTGAGGAATTTTCTGTCTCCTTGTATCTCAGGCTTTATGACAATCCAAACAAAGATCACTAGGCCCTAAACTGAAACTTCTCCCTCAGGCTTTACCGTGTATCCCGCCAAAATTGGTCAAGGGATTCCTAGGCCTTTGGGAATGGACCTTGAGACCACCTCCTCCCCGGATTCTGAAATCCATCCGACAATTCCAAAGCTCAAAACAAAAATAACATCCCAACATACCATGACATCTGGAAAAAGGCTAGGCTGGGTTGAAATCCACCGTCATAACTCATCTAAACCATACCATTGATAGCAAGAGAACCATACACCAACATGTAAAGCCATGCATGTCCAAACTAGCTAGGAAATCACACATGCAAAAGGTTACCTACAAGTGTTCCTCCTGAAGTTGCTTGAGTCCTGCTTTCCTTTTCCTTTGCTCCAAACTAGAGTGCTCCAAGAAAACCTTAAGTGACCAAGAGTGAGAGAGAGAGAGAGAGAGAAAAAGAATAATGAGAGAGCTCCAAACTTGAACTGAAAAAAGGTTACCAACTGACCCTTAGAAGCCTTTTTATTAATGAGGCCTATATTTTCTTCATTTTCCATTATTTTCCTTTAATTTGATCCTCACATGCAACCTATGACCTTTCACGTTACTTTTCTCCTAATTTCCTTTATTTTCATAAATTAATGTGCTAAAAATTCATTTTTTCTTTTTAATGCCTTTGCCTTAGCCTTTTCCAATTTTCCTTAGCCAAAACACACATCCAATGAACCCACTAGGATATATTTTCCCAACATTCAACTTGGAATAAGTATCCCTTTACCGTGATCTTTTTCCTTTATTAAATTTTATTACATGGACTTTTCACCAGGGTTGTTACAATGACCATATCAACTACACACATACCATGACTACATGCATGAAAACAACAACCATATCATTGTATACTTGACCACATGCAAACATTAACATGCATGACCAATGCGTAATCGACCACACACACGCATGAATAGATATGATCAAGCATGGACGAAGATACTTGTAACCAAAACTACAAGAATGATACATGTAACCAAGCATGCAAGAATGTAATCAAACATATGAGAATGTAACCAAGCATACAAAATGACACATGCAAGTGACATATAACAACATGATACTAGTCATACACTCATGACAACATGCTTCACACAATGACATCCTCATTCCCATGGCGACATCACTACGACCACGTCCAACACCATGCATATGAAACAAGCACATAGATTACAAGGATGACTAACACATGTACAACCAACATGAATGTATGAAAAACACATTCACCCAAGGACAACGCAACCATGCTCTGATACCAATTTGTAACCACACTCCTCCCATATCTACCCAAGTAACCAGACAATTGGGGTAAACATGTGACAAGAGAGGCCACCATGAAGGGATTCAAACTCCTTATTGACCTAAAGGAAATGAACTCAACGGAACACATCAACCATACCTTCCACATCAGCAACAACACCCGGAGGAGACATCTCAACCACTCAGGCATCCTGCCCCTGGGTCCCACTGATCTTTTAGACCTCTTGACCTCTAGACGCTCTCATGCTATGGGCATGCCAATGTCCAAGGACCTTTGGACACTCTCATAGCCCTTTAAACCAGTGTCCAAGGACTTTTCCCAGCAGACCTGTGGCAGCATCCGTGGAATTCAAGGCACTTTTCTAGCCCAAAATTTTGGCCACTGCCAAAAACTTGTTATAACTTTTAAAATCCATCAAAGACCTGATGAAAAGACTAATAAACAAAAAATGAACCTTAGGACTAGGCCCGACCATCTCCAACTAGGGCTGACATTCTGCCAAACACTTGGCATCAATGCAACCTACAAGTCTAAGATATAAGACAGAGCATGAATGATTGAAAACTCTTATGAAACATGACAAGAAGGATCACCACCTTCTCCCTTGAACTTTTATGAAATCAATTAGGTCTTGCATCTATCATTTTAACAATTATAGGTAAATACATGAAATGACCATGACATGAACAGGTCAATTAACTATGATTATAGCAATCATAAAACCTTGTAAATAATAGAGATATAAAAACCATTAAATCCACATATAAACAAGTGCAACATCAAGAGAACTTAGCTTTCATTAATCATAGGCAAATCTGACTAGGTTCAGGACTTCCATGTACCACCTAACCATAGACATGGCTGAAAAAAATCTTTCTTTCAGCTAGTCACCCCCATGCCATATTCCATGCATGAATGTGGGATCTCATGGATAAAGTAATCCAAAAACAACCAAGGGAATCTAGAGGTTAAACCACATCCACCCTCACCACCGTGATCACACCAAAACTGGTGTTCCAATCACAACCAAACCAAACTTAGAATTCCATCCAAAATCCATCACTATCATTGCAGAATTTTCCATCTCCTTGTCTCTCGGGCTTTACCGCAATCCAATCTCAGATCACTAGGCCCTAAACCGAGACTTCTCCCTCAGGCTTTATCGTGTATTCCACCAAAATCGGTCAAGGGATTCCTGGGCCTTTGGGAATGAACCTTGAGACCACCTTTGCCATGTATTCCGAAATCCATCCGACAAACCAAAGCTCAAAACAGAGATAAACATCCAAACATACCGTGACATCTGGAAAAATGAAAGGCTAGGTTGAAAACCGGTGTCATAACCTAGCAAAACCAAGCCACTAAAAGCAAGAGAGCCATATACCAACATGTAAATCCATGCATGTCAAAACCAACTAACAAATCACACATGAAATATGTTACTTGCAAGTATTCCTGCTGAAGCTACCCAATCCTGCTCTTCCTTCCTTGATCCTTGTTTTCCTTCCATTCCCTTTGCTTGCTTTTCCTTCCTTAATCCAAAGCTAGAGTGCTCCAAGTAAACTCTAAGGGGCCAAGAGTGAGTGTTAGGATTCCAAGAAACTCTCCTAATTTGTAGCTCGAAGATGCCTGGTAACATATAAATTCAACTTACTGTTGTAATGGATGAAGGGAAGGAATGATGCTTGTCCAACCCAAATAACCACTTCTACTTTGTTTCACTCGAGACATGCGTGAACACTCCCAGACTACAAGGCTTTAGACCACCAACTACTCACAATTTAGATATTGGGTGAATATGGAGAATACTGACCACACCAGCAGATGCACAAAACCATGTGATGGTTGGTTACGACTAGTAAAGAAGCCTGTAAATCTAATCAACTAATGCACATACAGGATGACAACTCTTTGGCACTAGATAGAAGAAACCTAGATAACTTATTCAATGATACATTCAACAATCTAACACATAGATAGGATGACAACTTTCTAGCACTAAACCTTAAAGATCAAGAATATAGCATAGAGAGAGAAAATGGAAAGTGAGCAGTTAACAACAAAAGAAGCTTGTATTAGCTGAAAATGAAGACGAGACGCTGCAAGTGGCAAAGTATCCACAGTCTCTAGAAGTTGAACCTTACATCAAAACATCAACCATCAACCCTGATTACATCTTTGTCTGGGTCTTTATAGTTTTACATTACAAGGCACTTGGGCCAATTAGGCATGGAGGGGTCATAATTGACCACCAACTGCATTCAACTGTCTGATGGAGTCTCTGACTGTGTTTGCTTGCTTCAGTGAAAGAATCTGATTTGTTCAAGTGTTGTTCTGTCCTATTAGGCAGTTAGAGTGCTCATACCAGTGAAATTCCATAATTGCTAGATGAAGCTACAGGGTCATGCTTTGTCCTTTTCACCTTTGGCCATGTTGTTTGTTAAATATGGTTGTTGGGGAGTGACTGTGACTGGTACTAGTAAGCTGGTCACCTTCCTCCTTGGAGTGATCAAAGGACGTGGAGTGCATGGGTGGATGGATGGTCGAGATGCTAGGGAAGGATGACCATTGGATTCAGAGAATAGACAGTAGAGGTGGCTCAACAGGGTCTATTGGACAAGGTGGGAGCAGGTCGATTTTTGGCCGTTGGATCTGCAGCGGATAGATCAAGCTATGATCGAGCAGTGGAGTTGTGCAGTAGTTATTAGACAGGGTGAATAGGTCAGGCGGTAAACGGTATTGATCACACCACCTTTGGGCATTGAGTGGTAAAAGGGCGGGGGCATGCGATCCCACTCATCGATCGACACATAGCGGTGGATGAGAGAGAAAAATCGTTCTTATCATGCGCTACTGCTCGATCAGGTTATAAGCGTGGGAAGAGCGAATGCCATTGAATCGAGCGGGGACGGATCTGATGGTGGGGATTTGATTGCGCAGGTTGCTTTGCCGGGCGTGATGGGAGCCGTTAGATTTGCAAGAGGAAATCAACGATGGGGAAATGATTAAGGTTTTAGCAAGCGTGTGAGGGCATATGGGAGGGTTTTGTGAGGGCTTGGAATTTGCGCTCGAGGATTAAAAGCAAAGGGGCTATTTTGTTGAGTTTAGAAGAGAAAATAGAGAAATGGAGGTGGCGGAGTGAAAACGGAGTAGAAGGAAAAGGAGAAGATGACCATTATGAGCTTCCTTTTTAAGCAGAACCAAGCAAATCAAGCTCATCTCTGACCTTGGAAAATCCTCGTTATATGGTAAAGCTAACACTGGCTCCTTCTGTGGATAAGATCCTCCCTGTGAGATCTCAAGAACTGTAGACCACTACCTTTCCTACAAAAGCAAGATTAAAAACATTTTGCCTAGTATTCCATTAGGAATGGAGTCTAATTAAGCCTACACTAAAACCTGGTAAAAATAACATATTTACAACCATAAGGCCTGAAGGCTTTACACCACATATTTTTTCAAAAAATGCCCATTAACTAGGCCATTAAAAATTGTCTCTCCTTCCATACTTTGCAACATGAAAGTGTTGTTCCCCTGGATCTGAGCAATGATGAAAGGTCCAATCCACAGAGCATCGAACTTCTCATGGTTGCATTTCTTCTCCTTCAGTGCATCCCACTTAAGAACCAGGTCTCCAACCTGAAAATTGTTTATCTTTGCCTTTCTGCCAAAGGCCTCCTTGATCCTCTTTTGATGAGTTGCAAACTTTTCAACCATCTGATCTCTAATTTGATGCATTTCAGTCAGGTCACTAATCCTCCTTGCCATGTCATCTTCCTCATTCTACTCCTCCTGCAGGAATTTTTCCATAAGGAGGGTCAACTGAATTGGGAATACAACCTCAGTGCCATATACCAGCTTGAATGGAGAGTTCTTTGTGTATTTCTTGATAGTCACTCTGTCAGCCCACAATGCATACTTTAGCTTGGATTCCCTATTCTTCATGTTGTCTTCCAACAGATTTTTGATTATCCTTATCAGGCTCTTGTTGGATGATTCTGCTAGACCATTACCTTGAGGGTAATATGAGGTAGAATGTACCAGTTTAATGCCCATTGAGTCACACATGTCCACCAACTCTTTTTCCCTGAAGGCTGCTGCATTGTCTATAACTAATTTATGTGGACAGCCAAACTTGGTGAAGATATTTTCTGTCAAGAACTTCATGACCACATGGTGATCAGCTTTCCTAGTAGGGATGGCCTCAATCCATTTAGTGAAGTAGTCAGTGGCTACTAAGATCCATCTGTGTTGGCCACTAGAATGTGGATTAATTTCCCCAATGAAATCTAAACCCCACTGCTGGAAAGGGCCACTAGAATGTATTGGCTTCAAGGGCAAAGACTTCAATTGTTGTTTTCCTTCGAATCTCTGGCATCTGTCACAAGATTTCACAAATGAGAAGACATCAGAAAACAAAGTGGACCAATAATACCTAGATCTGAGGATCTTGTGGGTTGTGGTTCTCCAGTAGTGATATCCTCCACATATGTTGGAATGAAATTGATGCATGACCTCCATGGATTGTTCTTTGTCCAGACATCTTAAAAGAATTCCAGAGGGATCCCTCTAGTACAACAGGTTTTCATTAATACAATACTTGGTTGCCTTGAGCTTCATAGTCCTAGCTTGGCTTGAACTTAAGCCCAGAGGAACCTCTAGCTTCAGCAAAAAATGGGCTATGGTAGAATACCATCCACAAGCAGCTAGATTTTCTACCAATGACTGGTTCTGTTCTTTTTTTGGCTCTTCTACCTGACCATCCTCTAAAATTGTGCTTATCGAATTCATGTCCAGCATCCTACAATTTTCTTCAACCATCAGTTTGGCAAGACCCTGACCTCTGACAAGCTTGGTGGGATTTAATTCTATATTAAATTCAATGAGCCTTGCAATCCATTTAGCCCTTCTTCCATCAACATCTGGTTGCATTAGGATATCTTTTACTGAAGCAGAGGGCACATACAATTACCTTGGAGTGCAGAATGTATATTCTAAAAGCTTTCATGGATTTGATAAGAGCATAGGCCTGTTTTTCTATGAGATCATACCTTAGTTCAGTGTTCCTTAATGTTTTGCTAAAGAATGCCACTGGATGTTTTGAACCCTCATCATCTTTCTGTAATAAAGTTGCTGCAAGGGTGTCACCTAAGGCAAATGAAAATATATGGAACTCCTTGCTATAGTCTAGGATGATTAAAGTGGGAGCTTCCATAATGGCTTTTTTGATAGATTCAAAAGATCTTCTTGCTGCATCAGTCCATTTGATCTCTGATCCCTTTTTCAGCTTGGAGGTGATATGTTTCACCAGTTCTGTAAAATTAGGAATGAACCTACTTACAAAATTTATTTTGCCCAGAAAGTATTGGATGTCCTTTTTTGATCTTGGGACAGACAAGGTCTATATCGCTTTCACTCTTTCTGGGCCAATCTTGACACCTGCAGCAGTAACAATGTGTCCAAGAAGTTTTCCCTCTTCTAAAGCAAACCGTGACTTCTTAGGATTGACTGATATCCCAAACCTCCTGCACTTCAGAAACACCTTATTCAAATGCTGCAAATGGTCTTGACGGTTGCTGGAGTATACTGTTATATCATCTAGGTAGACAAGGACAAACTTATCCTTCTCTCCTACAAATGCTATATCCATAGCTCTTTGAAAGGTGGCTCCAACATTCATCATCTCAAAAGGCATCTTGGAATACATAAAAGTGCCCCAAGGAGTGGTGAATACTATCTTTTCTTGATCATCTGGGTGTATAGCAACTTGGTTATACCCTGAAAACCCATCCAAGAAAGACATGACTTTGGCTCCTGAGACTTTCTGTAGTAAATGCTCCATTTTGGGCAGAGGATAAGAGCATTTTTTTAGGTTCCTAAAATCAACACACAGCCTGATTTCTCCACTCTTCTTCCTCACCACTACCAGGTTGGCTATCCACTTTGAATATCTCAGAGGAACTATGATTTTGGCAGCCAACAACTTCTTGATTTCTTTTTCAATGAGAGGGAGGAGCAAAGGATTTATGGGCCTCAGCTTCTACTTGAAAGGGATGGTGTCTTTCTCCAAGGGGATCTTATGCTGGATGATCTTCTTGTCATAAGTCTTAAGGTCACTATATTCCCAGGCAAAGACATTAGCAAACTGCGTCATTAGGGTGCAATACTCAGAACTTTGGATAGACAAATGGGTGGACAGAATTATATATTTTGGATGATCTAGACTCCCTATGTTATGCCTATGGACTGCAGACTGATCTTCTTTTTGGGCATCCTTATAAGGCATGCCATTTTGGTCAAACAGCTTCTCAAGAGGCACTAGCCCCTTAGGTATATAATTTCTAGGCAACTGAACAATGCTATCATGGCCAATTATATTCTTTAGCTGGGGCTAGGGATTTTCCTCCAAGGCTTCATTCTCTTGATCAATTTGCATTTAAGAGAACTCATCAATGACTTGCAGAAACCTATTTACTTCATCATCATCCTCAAAAACTTTCCAGTGTTGGACATTGTCAGGCAAGGATGGTCTATATTTCATCTGGACTTCATAAACTAATTTAGGGGGCATGGGAGGGATGAACATGCTAGCTGACACAGCAAGGGAATCAACAAGTTGATTTTTTATTCTATGGATATATGAGATACAAAAAATATTGAAAGAATATTTGAGTCTCCATACCTCATCTATGTATGCTTTCAGCCTTGGGTGCCTTGCTTGGAATGTTTTATTCACTTGTTGAATGATGAGATCAACATATCCAAACACCTTTATGTCTTTGATCCCTCTGTCTTTGGCAGCATTTAAGCCCAATAGTAGAGCCTCATACGCAGCTATATTGTTGGTGACTTGAAAAGTCAACTTAAAAGACAGATGTGTGCTTTCTTGTCTTTGAGACACCAGCACCACTCCTGCTCCTGTAGTTTCCCTTGAACAGGCTCCATCAAAGAACATGTCCCAAGCTTGTGTTCCCTCTTCTTCCATGGCCTGGCATACTGTTTTCTTGAGCTGCACCAAGGCCTTTTGGGATTTCTCAATTTGGAGGATACATGCTCCAAAGTCAGTGTCCACAACATAAATAGGATGATAAGTGGGGTTTTCCTCATCACTAATGATATAGGACAACTGGGCTTCCCTGTATAGTCTTTTGCTTTCTCCTCCAAAAATTGGGGCAGTGGCATAAGATAAGTCATTTTGTAATGTCCCACCCAACCTTTTAATCCACCCTCTGGATAGTAGCATGCCAAACTTATGGGGAACATCTGCCACCATGATGTCCATCATCATGCTCTTCATGGGCAGCTGAGTTAGGATGATGACTAAATATTTGATCAACCCTAGGCACTTCACCTTCCTTGAATCAAAGGAGAATAAACCATGATATGGTCTAGTGATCTCAAGGCCTAACTCTTCCATGACAGCTTTGGGCATCAGATTATGACTGGCCCTTATGTCTAGCAAACAGTTGTGGAGGATTTTGTTATGAATGGTCAATGAGACATAAAATGATGGAGAATTATCATCAGCAGGTTCAGTCATTGGGCTAAGCACAACTGCAGGTTTATCATCTTGTAAATTCACATAGTCAGTTGAGGCTTGTGTGGCCTTCAACTCAAGGGCATCAAGGATAGGCTTTCTAAAGACCTCACTCTTTGCTAGTTCTATCAGAGGCACATATATTTTAAGTTTTTGGACTTCTGACTCAAAAATAAAAGAGGAAGGGGACTTGTCAGGACCTCTTACCTCTTGAGCTGGTGTTTTGAGGATGATGGGGTCAGCTACTGGTCTTTTCGGTTTGTTGGTCTGTTGCTCTGCGGGGACAATTGCTCTTTGGGCAGGATTCTCTCTGACATTGCTCGTTCTTGACCTCAAATTATATTTTTGCTGGTCTTCAATCTGTAGCATAGCTTCTCTATCCCACTCTTGACTGGTTTGGTCCTGGAGTAATGACTCTTCATAGGCAACCAATGTCAAAAAGGTGGCACTGCCCTTGTCTTCCATGTAGTGAATCTCATCCTCTTCATCAAACTGTTCCTCCTCCATGACTACGTTGTGGAAAGGAGTCTTAACATTTTGTTCTTCACTAGCCTCTTTACCCCTCTGAATGACCTGCAATTATTCATTTGCTCTTCTGAATGGATTTGGATTTCTAGGAGAAAAATATGTTTGGAATCCGTGCTTTCCCAGGGTTTTTCTCAACCTTCAGTTTGGATATTTCAGCAGCCAATGACTCTATCATTTTAGTCATTTTATCTAATTTGGGTTTTGAGGATGAAGCAGAGGAAGAAGAAGCCTCACCTCTCTACCTCCTTCTATTAGCATGACCTTTGAGTTTCTCTGCAACCATGATATTGAATTCCACCTCTAAGGCTACATCTTGCATTTTAGCTAGAGTGGCACATCTTCTTTCTCTTAGTAGTAGGTAGAAATCATAATCAAAAGCATTAGCATAAGTGAGTTTCGCAGAGGTGGGGGTAGGCTTTACTTCAGCTGGTATCTTACTATACATACGATTTAATCTTTTATTAAAATCAGACAATGATTCCCCATTTTCCCTCTTGAGGTTGCCAAACTCAGTATGGTAATATAGCAGGACTTTCTTATCTCCCCAATGCTTTAAAAACGCATCATCTAATGCTTCAATGTATGTTATAGACCTAGGGGTTAGCACTCTAAACCATTTCTTAGCCTCTCCATCAAGGCTTTGGACAAATACCCTCATCCACACATCATCCTCAGTGATATCTAGGTTATCAGCGTAGCTATAAAAGGACTCAAGGTGTTCTTCAGCAGTTACTCCTTCTATACCAATGAACTTAGGCATGCACTTTTGATATTCACCTACAGGCATGGCATTCAAAGGAACAAGCAGAACCAGGGGTCCATACTTAGCAGCTATGATTCTTTCCATTTTGGTAGGTGCTTGAGGACCCGCCATGACTGGGATCAATGGAAGGGTACTGGTCGTTTGGATGACAGAAGGCTGAGAAATGAATGACAGGGTAGAAGGAAACTGATGGACTATAGGGGAGGCTTTCTTTGGACTGAGATCCAAAGGGGAAATTATTAGACAAGGAACTTTATGAATCTCTGGGTGTATTTCTTCACTGGTAATGCTAGGCTCTATATTTTCAACAAGTGCATGCTCAGCTACGAGCCTTTCTTGCAGAGATACATAAGACTGTTTAGGCTTACCTGATCCTGATTTTCCTTTCTGTGATGTTTTTCTCTGCTTGACAATCTTCTCAGGGTCAGACACTGGGTCAGCTGGTGATTTCTGAGGATTTCTCCGAGTATGCCTCACAAACTGGGCCAGAACTGCGATGTGGAGTCACTAAAGGTTGGTCCTCCAGTAGAGTTGCCAAATAGATGATTACAACCAATAATGTGTCTAGACTTGTCTATCATCAAAGCTATATATGTGTCATTTTCCCAGGGAAGCTCAGCTTCAATCTCCTCTCCCTGGCAGCGACACCAATTATGTTAGGATTCCAAAAAACTCTCCTAGGTTGTAACTCGGAGATGCATGATAACATATAAATTCGACTTATTGTTGCAATGGATGAATGGAAGGAATGATGCTTGTCCAACCCAGATGACCACTTCTACTTTGTTTCAGTCCAGACATGCATGAACACCCCCAAGCTACAAGGCTTTAGACCACCAACTACTCACAATTTAGAGATTGGATGAATATGGAGAATACTGACCACACCAGCAGATACACAAGACCATGTGATGGCCAACTGCAACCAGTAAAGAAGTCTGTAAATCTAATCAACTAATGCACAGACAGGATGACAGCTCTTTGGCACTAGATAGAAGAAGCCTGGATAACTTATTCAATGATACATTCAACAATCTAACACATAGATATGATGACAACTTTATAGCGCTAAACCTTAAAGATAAAGAATATAGCATGTCAGACACAACTTAAAATAGAGAGAAAATGGAAAGTGAGTAGTTAACAGTAAAAGAAGCTTGTATTAGCTAAAAATGAAGACGAGACGCTGCAAGTGGCAAACTATCCACGGTCTCCAAAAGTTGAACCTTACATCAAAACATCAACCATCAACCATGATTACATCTTGTGTATGGATCTTTATAGTTTTACATTACAAAGCACTTGGGTCGATTAGGCATGGAGGGGTCATAATTGACCACCAACTGCATTCAACTGTTTGATGGAGTCTCTGACTGTGTTTTCTTGCCTCATTGAAAGAATCTGATTTGTTCAAGTGTTGTGTTGTCCTCTTAGGCAGTTGGAGTGCTCGTACTAGTGAAATTCCATAACTGCTAAATGAAGCTACAAGGTCATGCTCTGTCCTTTTCACCTTTGGCCATGCTATTTGTTAAATATGGTTGTTTGGGAGTGACTGCAACTCGTACTCGTAAGTTGGTCACCTTCCTCCTTGGAGTGATCAAAGGACGTGGAGTGCATGGGTGGACGAATGGTCGAGATGCTTGGGAAGGATAACCGTCAGATCGGGAGAATAGACAGTAGAGGTGGCTACATGGGGTCTATCGGACAAGGTGGGAGCAGTTCGATTTTGGGCCGTTGGATCTATAGCGGATAGATCAAGCGGTGATCGGGCGGTGGAGTTGCGTAGTAGTTATTAGACAGGGTGAATAGGTTAGGCAGTAAACGGTATTGATCGCACTGCCTTTAGGCGTTGAATGGTAAAAGGGAAGGGGCGTGTGATCCCACTCAACGATCGACACATAGCGGTGGATGAGAAAGA
Organism: Pinus taeda; assembly: GCA_000404065.3. Lineage (NCBI taxonomy): Eukaryota > Viridiplantae > Streptophyta > Pinopsida > Pinales > Pinaceae > Pinus > Pinus taeda. The sequence continues at coordinate 229,637 of APFE031065302.1, forward strand.
AAAACCTCTCTCATCGCGCACTAACACTCGATTGGGTTATAGGCGTGGGGAGAACGAATGGCATCGGATCGGGTGGGGACGGATCTGACGGTGGGGATTTGATTGCGTAGGTTGCTTTGTCGAGCGCGATGGGAGCCATTAGATTTGCAGGAGGAAATCGATGATAGGGAAATGATTAAGGTTTTAGCAAGCGCACGAGGGCGTATAGGAGGGTTTTATGAGGGCTTGGATTTTGCACTCGGTGCTTAAAGGCAAAGGGGCTATTTTGTTGAGTTTAGAAGGGAAAATAGAGGAATGGAGGTGATGGAGTGAAAACGGAGTAGAAGGAAAAGGAGAAGATGACCATTATGAGCTTCCTTTTTAAGCAAAATCAAGCAGATCAAGCTCATCTCTAACCTTGGAAAATCCTCGTTATATAACAGAGCTAACAGTGGGAGAGAGGGAATAATGAGAGAGCCCCAAAACTTGAACTGAGAAAAGGTTACCAACTGATCCTAAGAAGCCATTTTATTAATGAGGCCTCTAATTTCTTCATTTTCCATTATTTTCCTTCAATTTTCTCCTCCCATGCAACCTGTAACTTTTCACCTTTTCTCCTAATTTCCTTTATTTTCATAAATAAATGTGCCTAAAATGTCTTTGCCTTTGTCAATTTCCTTAACCATAAACACATCAAGTGATGCTTTGCTAGGATATCTTTGCCCAACATTCAACTTGGAATACGTTTACCTTAACATTGCTCTTATTTTGCCTTTATAAACTTTTATTACATGAATTTTTCACCATGGTTGTTACATTTTTACCTACCTTTAATAACTACCTTGATTTTATAAGCAACTGTAGGAGTCATATTAGGCCGTGAAATATAAAGTTGTCAAATAATGCAAGGTAAAGACTTATGAGCATTTGTAGATGCATTAGTTATTTAAGAATATAGACAATAAACAAAAGTCAATTGATGTCGTTTGTTGTGTAAATTTTTGTTATAAAGGATTTTAATGCAAAATAGAAATTTCATTATTTTAACTAAACACTTATTGAATCTTAACTTCATAATTCAAATATACAAATCTTCCTACTTAAAAACTTTAACAATTGTATTTGTTTTAATATTCTAAAGTAAACTTCATAATTCAAATATACAAATCTTCCTACTTAAAAACTTTAACAATTGTATTTGTTTTAATATTCTAAAGTACCTAAATATCGTTTACAAAATTAAAACTTACAAATCATAAGTTTTCATAATTAGAAAAATTTAAGATCTTTATACATATGCGTGAGAAGAATTTTTATACTTTTATTATCAATTTCTAAGTATCAATTACTAAGCAACTACATAAAAAGAAAATACTAAACAACAACTCTACCTATTAAATTTGTTAATCTAATCTAATCTTATCTTTTTTTTATAAATACTTAATCACATAGAGTAGTTTGAAAGGTATCCACACAATATTCCTCGTGTATTTTTTATCCGAAAATATTCATTATACAAACTATGGATCTTTTAGATATTGATTGTATTTTTAATTGATATAATTAATGGATTACAAGATAAATATACTTGCTTACAGGTTACACTTTACTTTCTCTTATATAAGAAGCAAAATAGAGATATGGACAAAACACACGAGTTGGGCTTTTTGAATTAACAAGAAATACACCATAAAGGTGTTTAAATGTGGATAAGGTGGACCACTTTTCGTATGACAACTTCATTTTTGGTTTGCATAGTAATCACTTACCACTTGACAAAAGGAAGCGTTGAGTTTGAGTGCGGGTCCCACCTGTTAGAATGCCATTTACTGGGAATTAGATAATGTTGTGGATGAGGCCCTCTTATCCGCACTAAATCCTCGTCGCCGACCAAGCATAAACCTGACCTTAATTTACGGAGAGACCTGCTGGTCCCCCAACTCATCCGATTCAAAGTCATCCTCTTACATGTAAAATCACGCTACATCCTTGTCAACGTGGCAGGTAAGGTCTTCCATCAATCGGATAGGGCTGCCAAAACCGCAGGATGGGAACGGTGAGACCGCTGCCAGCGGAGCCCAAAATCGCCTTGGGGAAAGCTTTTACTTATCGTGGTCAGAGGTATGTCCCGCCACAAGAACAGCGAGAGCCCAAGTGGTTTACGTGGCGCAATTGTTGTGGACATTGGCTGAGTTGTCATTGTCACTGCCCACTACAAATTGCTCTAAGACGACTCCCGGCCAGAGGAGAATTTCAATTTCAGTTCTTGCAGAAAGAAAGACACACAATTTCCGTGACAGAAATTCAACGTTGTCATTGATCCCAAAACCCTATTTTTCTTGGGAGCGGCCATGGCGGAAGAACGCTTCATATCGACAAGCGATTTATGTTCGTCTTCATCTTCTTTTCCTATTTCTTCACCTAATTTGACGGCCTCCTCGGCTTCCTCGGACGACGTGACGAACAGCGACAATTCTTCATGTGAATTCTCGCCTCCACCGATGCCCCATGGCTATGGCGGCCCTCTTTTCCACATGAAGTCTCTCAGAGCTAGCCTTCCATCTCAAAAGTAAGTCTAATGGCCACCATATATTTTCATTACGAAAATCGCTATCTGAATTTCGAACAGGGGCTGCTGCAATCTTTTGTTGATTTTGACTGTTTGTTTTGCGTAATTTCCAGGAGGGGTTTGTCCAATTATTTCACCGGCAAGTCGCAGTCATTTCAGTCTCTCGCCAGCGTGAAATGCGTGGAAGACCTGGCCAAGCCGGCGAAGAAGCTCAAGAGTTGTCATAGCTGGAAATCTCACATAGAATCATCATATGATAATCAGACTATTCTATCATCAATATTCTCGGCAGGTTCAGCCGAATCCATGGAAATGCCCCGCAAGGCTTCTTCCTTTGGCCGTAAGATGAACAAGAAAAGCAACCGTGTAATCCCCTGCAGGCCACTGCTATCATCTCCAAAAGGAATGATATAATGTTCACGTGGCAACAAACCTGACACTAATTTTACAAATCCAGAGGCGCCAACATCATCGACTGCTGAACACTGTACATATTCTCAAAATTAGCGCCCCCCTTTTTCAAATTGTGAACTTCTTAAACCCTAACGGGTTTCGATTCGGGGTCGGAATAAATCGCTCTGGTGTAACATATAACTTGAATGCCACATCTTCAAAGGGTTTCCATATTAAGATTAATATTGTATTTGAAAGGAAAGGAAAGAGAAAAGAGAAATATATTTGTCTAAGCAGTGTTTAGCATGCATGGAATTGCTTCTGTCAGCGTTTTTTTTTCTCGCCGTTTATAGTTTGCGCCAAAATGCAAAATCCAATGGGAATCTTTGTCTTTCTGCGCAGAAAACACTCGCGTTTGACGCGCTGCTCTATACCTTCATTTATTAATTCTTCGTTCAGTCATGACTGATAAATATTTTTACATAAACGGATGGATAGGAAGTTTTTATTTAGCGTTAGTAAACGTATTTATTTTGATTTTAAATATTTAATAGATTGAGGCTAATCAACGTATTTATTTTGATTTTAAATATTTAATAGATTGTGGCTAAAATGATTAGCAGTAGTCTATTGTGAGGGTGAATTTGTATGCGGTAGAGATTTGTTCAAATTATAAATTTATGTGGTAAATTTGCTTCACTAATTTCATACAAGCCGAATTTATATATTTAATCATAAACTCATTTTAAATAACAAGAAATCATCATTTAACTAAAAAACTAGTTTAACCGCCAAACATGTGAAACATATTCATGCCAAAATAATTATGTTAAATAATTATTTTAAAATTTTTATATAAATAATTTAAAAAACCATTGTTTATATACAGAAAAAGCTTTCAAACGTTAATATAAAGGAAGTCTCCAATATACAGCATCTCCAATATACAGCATCTAAAACATATTCACGCCAAAATAACTATGTTAAAGGAAGTCTCCAATATACAGCATCTAAAACATATTCACGCCAAAATTTTAAAAATTTTATAACCATCATTTATATACAGAAAAGGTTTTCAAACATTAATATAAAGGAAGTCTCCAATATACAGCATCTAATTTGGTGTATATATATCCCACTTATAGACATTGATAAACGGTCTATAGTTGGGTGTTGCTTTTCATTTAAACCTCTGGAAATGTCTCATGCCATATTTTTTTCGTTAATATTTAGTATGTATTAATTTTGTTATCAATCTTGTACAGCATTGTTAGCTAGATTTATTTTATTTTTTGTTTATGGGAAGGCGTGATATCCCATTAATATTATTAGAAAAGTACTTTTTTTATATGGTTTTAATTTTAATTTAAAATAATAAGAAGACTACTCTAATAAATTTAATTAATAATAAAAGAGTAGTTATGTATTATTATAATGTATTTTTTTAAGTTAATAATATTGGTTTTTAACTTTAATAATATCGTATCAATGTGAATGCTATCACGATTTATTGATTTATAAGGTTTTAGGAAGTAAAAAATTAATTAGAATTTTTTAGCATTTTTATTTTATGTTAAAAAGATGGAGAGAAGCATTCCTATATCAACATACTTTGTTTATTTAAAAGAATAGGAAGGTTGGTAGTCTGATCAATATTTTGAAAATCAGAGTGAATATGAGTATAAGATGAACAATCTAAAAAAAATGTTTTTCATCTTCAACTCTCTTTGAATCACATAGGTGAGAAAGACTATTATCCCAAGGCCTTTCCCAAATTGATTGGGAATTAGGGTTTTTCTTAGCAATATTAATTTTTTTTCTTAACGATAGCCAAGATAGAAAGATATCTTTAGCTTTCAAGATTGGGTTGATCACTTGCTTATGATATCTTAGTTTCCTTTTTCCCTCTACCTCTTTATCACCCTATAATTTCTCTTTAAATTTGGAAGTAATGCTATTTTCAATATAATCCTTATTCTACAAATTGATCTTATTTTCTCCTCGATGGTCCAACCAAGCTTGGGCACCCTTATGTCATCCTTGCTTGAACCAAAGGTGGTGGTTTTCAATAAAATTTGAAGCAATTTTAGGAAACCTCTTGGCTTTCATGTTGATAAGATGCCATGATTTCTGGGGAATGGATTAATTCAATAAGGAAGAGAGTGTAGGGACTATTTCCTTTAACCTTGAGGTTGCAATTTATAAACTATTTTTGTTTCTACTCAATCTTTTTCCATGACTCTTTGGATATATTGCAACCCAAACCTCACACCCAGTGACAAGAGTCTCAAAGTGGAGATTTTTTTTATTCGACATCCAAAGGTATGTTGAACTATAATTGTTTTTAAGCCCATAATAAGCTTTCAAACCTCCATTTATCCTTTCTTCAATGATATAATTTCAATTGAGTTCATGATGGATGTTGATCCCTAGATATTTGTCTGAAAGCACTTCCTCCAAGTAATTGTTATGATATATGAATGTAGCATAGGTGATATTCTTGGAGTTAATTATAATGACTTTAATTTTGTTGGTATTAAAAGTGGTACCCATCTAGAATAGAAATATTAGAGGATTCTTAGTTGCTTGTGAACATCGTGAGGGAATCTTGCCAAAGGAACAATATCATCAACATAAGGGAGACAAGTTATAACTATACTAATACCGTGGGTCGAACACAACTTGCATCTTCTAAAGAGCTCTTTATGCAAAAAAAAGTAGGGGATAAGGGGAACCCTTGGTTGACTTTGATATTGCATTTAATTTATTTTGACCAACTCTTAGTGCTCAGTTTGGCAATAAAATTCTTGTAAAACATTGTGACAACAATACTCAATTCAATAGGAAACATTATCTCTTCTAGCCTCAATAAGAACCACAAAATATGTTTTACTATTATATATAATATTCTGTTCAATCTCATGGGGAGGGGTTGAGGATAGGAGCCACCTTTGGGGAATTAAATTATCCCAAGGGGCGTCCAAGCTCAACCGACTTTCACACAATTTTGTTGATAGCATCCCACTAGTGGAGAGATCATTTTTCCATCCAACAATGGGACTAGCCCAATCCTACGCTTAGCCTAGTTGAAGAAAAGTAAATAAATAAAAAGTATTTAAAACTTGTATGATATAATTTTTAGTATGCAATGATTTGTTATTAGTCTTGCATTGACTTAATTGTTGGTTTCTATTGACGTGTTGTTCAAAAATTAGATAGATGTCATTTTTCTGGAATATGATATTATTAAAGTGTTATGTAATTATCCTAAGTTATGGTGATTTTGACTTAAATTTGACAAAACATTTGGAGCATGTGTTTTCAACAAATTCTTACTTGATTTTGGATAAATTTGACCAAAAAATATATTTATAAAACCTCAAAACATGCACCAATTAGACTACAATTATTATCAATAGTTTTTTATATAATTTTTTAATAAATAAAATTTTAAATTATTAAAAATATATGATTATTTTTAATTAAAAATAATAACAATAAAAAAATGTAGATATGAACCATTTAATAGAAGATAAATGTGGTTTGTGTATTGTTCATTTAATTATGTATCTATTTATGATTTTTTTTAATTAACATCAAATGTGGTTTTTAAATAAAACTCAATAAATACGTGACGATAAGGTCCGTCTCATGTTCCGTGAGTTCGGTGAGAATGGGATGGTGGGAGGATAATGGAAAATCTAGAATTCTGATTTAGTAGGAAACATTAACGTGTGACTGTGAGGGCTGTCCAACACCGAACAACAATTATAAGTTTACTTTCGGTGGAGTCACGGGTCCTGACAAATGAATGGAAAACCATTTTAGGTTTACGATTGTCAAATGCATAATCTGGTACGCTTCTGATTAGATGGGCATGAAAAGCATTCGCAATGAATGCCTCTCCACCCAAAAATGGTGATGAGACATGAAATAGGTTACCCTGATTTAGACAACGCCTTCCATACTTTCAAAATGGAGTGTTTATTTAATGATTTTGTCTTTTTAGTTTTTTAGTATACATTTTATAAAGTAATTCATTTATTGGGGTGTAATTTGCCACCAAACATTTCTGATTTTGATATATATATATATCTCTCTATATATATATTTGTAATTTGTGGATAACATCCTGGTAAACATTTATAATATAATCATACCTAGTATAAATATATTTTTCGTAAAGTATGTAATTTACAAATTATATATATCTATATATATAAATAATATTTTATTTGTTTTTTGAGAAACAACATAAATTGATTATACATTTTAGACATTTTATTTAGTTATAGATTGCATTACTCATGATCCCTTAATAATGGGTCATTTTGAAACTAGGGCTAAAAATCTATTTAAGTTAAAGGTTTTTTAAGTCAACTGTAGTCTATAACTACTCCAACACATTAAGAGGGAAAGGTACTTGACTCCAATAATCTCTCATCTCTCATCATCCCACACAATCCAAACTAGTGCAGTTTCTTCTCTACACCTGTAGTCCATCAAATTATGACATTCCTTCCAGGGTTCTAAGCGTAGAGTGACTAGCAACGTCTTAGAGTCCTATTGCTTCCATGACTTCCAACTACCCTCAAGAGTTTTCAAGTACCTTACTAGCCTCACAATGGAGAAAATCTATCCCATAGCCAAATCCATCTACGATTAATGATGTCACAAAATCACAATGTCATATCCCTCTTCCTCTGGGAAGTTTAGTAACTAGCCAAGTCCCTCATCAAAAATGGAATGATTAGAATAAATGGAATGAATGAAATAACATTAAAATTCCCTCTTTTATGTTCATGTTCCATTTTTTACAAGTGGCACATCATGAATCCAACTTATGGACTTAGGATAAAAACATATCATTTTTTTGGCTTTAGACATATTTTAATAGTGGCTTAGCCCCCGAGGCTTAATCCCTTCAATACTTAGTTGTTAGCCCCTTTTCCACTTATGGAGTCCTAGCCCCCATTAATATGTTGCATGACTTGGTTTGCAGCAATGGTGTATTTTATTAATATCCATGTGATTACATATCTATAAAGTCAGGTTCTATATCTTTTTAGCACATGGGCTCACCTCCCTAGAATCACATAGGCATTTTGGCCTCAAAACATGTAAACATAAGAAAAATTTCCTAAAACACGTATATACATGGGCACACATGCCCCAAAATATTTCCCAGCGCAATGTTATATAGGTCAGGATATATATTTAATTTTAATTTTTAGATATTTCCCCAATAAATGAATTACTTTATAAAATGTATACTAATAAACCAGAAGACCAATCTTGCTATTCTCCTCCATCAGGGAATTCCTATGCCCCCCCATGATTCGAGTAATCTTTGTTGACACTTACTTAAACAAAATACTCATTGCAGTACCTTTTACTAACATGCTTTTTCATGCGAACATGAGAGACACATTCTTTAAATAATGATTTACCATCACACCAACATTATTCAGAGAAGCCAAACATCAAAGAAACAAACAACACAAACAACCATGAATAATCATAACACCGCATTAGGGGATTTTTGAGGTCTAAAATGGGCCTCCTAAGAAAAATGTACAACCAAAATAAACTTAGAAGAACCAATAGGATTCAAGATAATGATGTCAACCATGGGTGATGATTCACCATTTTTGGAGTAAAAAAGTAAAAAGAACAAAAAATAATAAAACAATAAAACTACTTTTTCAACTCATATTTTCAACTTATCTCCCTAAGGTTTTACTCAAATTTCAAGTGGGAGTACTAATTAGATGCAAAATTTGATTCCTCGGCCAAGAAGCACCCATATTGCATACTTTCGATGGATCCTACTACATGACAAATGAGAAATACATGAAAAAACGTGTTTGCAATCACATTTTTCATGTATTTCTCTTTTTTGTGTAGTAGGGTCCATCGAAAGTATGAAACGTGGGTCCTCCTTCGATGAGGAATCACATTTTTCATCCAATGAGTATTTCCACTTGAAATTTGAATAAACCCATAGGGAGGTAAGTTGAAAATACAAGTTGAAAAAATAGTTTTTCTTTTTTCCCTAAAAAATTTGATGATGTAATCCAATCTTATTTGATTATTTCCACTATTATTTAGAATTTCCTTAGGAGGTCCATTTTAGACCTCAAAATCCCCCTAATGATATGATAACGAAGCTCACCTAGGGGGAAGGTGCTATGTCTCTAGATTCGTTCGGAACTACGAATCACTTTATTAATTTTGAAGCATTCTCCTCCTTACAATGGGATGAAACATCTCACACAATATGTGGATCATGCTCATTAAAGAGATACCTTCTCACAAAAGGATCAAATGAATTCAAATAAAATACATTTCCTTGGCACTAGAAGGGATACTTTTTCTCTCAGAGCAAGACTTCAAGCTCTTACAAAGCTCCTCCAAAACCTCCCACAAAACTTTTCCAAAAGGTTCTCACCCCAAAAAAAGCTGACATAAGGAATTTACATAGATTTTCCCGAACAAAAATGCATAACTCCCCTGATCCACAATAATAGGATCTTAAGACATTTTAAGGGAAAGCAAGATCCATAATTCTAGGATCTAAAACTTACTCAAGGCAAAAGATGCTAAAATCCAAACTTCAAGGATCTCAACCATGCTAAGAGACCTCAACCGAAATATCAAATTAGTTGAGAGGTGAATTCTCACACAAAACTAATTTCTCAAATGACAAATAAGTGAATATTTTGTGAGTCATTTTCCACTCACTTACAACATTATCCACTTTACAATTTTAAATTAAATAAGGCATAAAATTACTAATCCCATTTATTATCTTATTCCAAGCTTTGTAACCTATCATCAAATTTTTTCATGTTGCACAAAGTACACTTCTGCATGTGTGGAGATCCTCCTAGATCAAACCTCCCCACAGAGAGACTTTTGGTCCTCCAAAAGTATTAATATGAACCTGTAGGTCTCTTTACACTTCTTTCAATTTTAGTAATCTCACTTACTTTGTGATATCAAACCGTAATATAGAACTGAAATCTCCCTTTGAAGTCGAAGAATCTTCAACATCAACTCAAAAAAATCATTCACTATTTCCAAAGTATATGCCATGGAACTATATTCATAATGGAGGTTATTTGCATGTAGAATATTTCGAAGATCAGTGACCTTTGGACCACCATAGAGTTTTCCACTTGGTTTTTGTAATGCGAAAATAAGCTCCTTTCCTACATATTCAGAAAGTGCTTCAGTGATAGCCTTATTCAAAACGACATTTGTTCGAACTGCTTCTTTCGGTCATCATAGGAAAGAACCTACAAATTCCTACAGGCATTCCTCGCAGGAACTATCATTTGGCAAGTGCTGATATCTTTGACTGGGAACCATAAGTGAGCATATATATGGAACAGAGTGCCTATATGTTCACCCTGCAAAGCTCTTCAGGTACCATCTGTAGTGTATCCATTGTATAGTTAATGCAAGAAAAGACTTGCAACATCAATATCTTCAGTCACAATATAATCTGTGTGGGCACTTCCATGCTCATGAATATGAGAAATAAGCACATTAACATCCTTCACATAACATCCTTCTTCATGTCATTGTCTGTGACCTTTTCACACCCATTGTCAAATTCTTCCTTCAATTTTTTTTGTTCTTCAGAAATAACATCAAAGTCACCAACCCTCTAATAAGCAATGCATGCAGAAGCCACAAGATGTTTGGAGTCCTTGTCGAAATGCATTGGGTGAAGGTGGTCCAACATCACCTATTTCCTTATGCATAGCTTCTCCATCTCCATTACACCCCAAAATTCCCTCTCAACACGAGAAACACAAGTGGAAATTGGAACTCCCTAAATCTAATAAACGATGGGTGACCTCGGTACAAATTAATGAAGAGGATGCCGAGAATATTGTAATGAAGTCATTCTTGCTACTGGAATTAATTAAGATATTTTACTTTTGTGATTTTAGCATAAATTCATATGAAAGAGCATAGAAAAACCACATGTGCATGCTTCAAAGAAAAAGAAACATAATGAAAATCATCCAATCAATAACACAAACACATCCTTAACGAAGTTCACCTAGTGTGGGTTATGTCTTTGGGATTAGTGTCAAGAGTGGGGAGGTTGCTTCATTGAGTGCTGCGAGATGATGATGAGTACATATTACATTCTTTGTCATTACAAGGATAAATTCCCTCAACTAGAGTGGCATGTCTCTCCACAAGACGTTCTCCCTATAGGAACTCTCACTCAAATGAGCCCTCCTTTAGCATGACAAGCTAACAAATTCTCACATGACTTCGCATACAAGTATCCCTCAACATAATGATAACAAGGATCTCAATAACAAAAACACCATCTTTGCAAATTAGAAGAAAGAAATGGCATCACTGTATCATTTACCTCCACTTTCAGGGATGGTCGGAAAACGCAAAGTTCAGCTAACGAAACGGACTTCACCGTTGAATTCTTGGTGTGAAATTATGTCAAAAGATTATAAACTTGGCCCCTTTCTGACACTGTCAAGATCTAGACCCCCAAGAATCTTGTAGATTCCCTCAAAGATTCCTTCCTAAAGATGGAAAAAAAATATGTTGCTCGGATGAAAAATATGAGCACACCATTGCACTCCCTGCGAAATTCTGTGAAAAATGACTATAAAGTTGGCTGCCTCGATCAAAAATCAACCTCTATGGGAATCTTTTAGATTCCATAAAATTATGTAAAGATTCCTTGTTGCTGGTTTCCTGAGTTTCTACTGATCAAATGAGGAAAAAAATCACACCATCACATTCCTTGTGAAATTCTAGTTCTTTTGAGTATAAAGTTGACATGTTTTTGTCACTGTGAAAAATAACCCTCCATGGAATCTTTTGGATTCCTCATTGAATCAAAGAATATTCCATGGAATATTCTAGCAAATATTCCCTAGAATATACCCTATCAAATTTTTTGTCAGTTCTTGGTTCTGCTCGGTCTCCCTGTCAAGGTTTTGAATGACCACTATGCTCGGCCTCCGCTCCTTCTCTCTATTCGAATGAGAATATTCAAGTTTTTTTATAACCAAATGTGGCAAAGTTTACAAATCTCATCACTGGCCGGTTTGGCTGGCATATTAAATAGGGCAGGGGTGGTTTTGGGTTCCATAATTACCACACCATTTTTTTAACCTGTTGATTTGATGGTTTTATGGATTAATCGTTGGTAGTTAGCATTACGGTTGGTGGTTTGGCATATGTAATGTTTTGGTGCGGTGGTTGGATATAACGTAACCATTTGTGGTTTTTTGTGGCACATGGGGAAGCCGACAGCGGGCCGACCCACCAGTCAGCACAGGTTCGACAACCACCGATCCTAAACTACATGGTGGTCGCCATTGAATTGGCCATTGACCAATGGTATATATATTAATATAATATGCATATGTTTGGAGTCATCGAGGTTTGACTACTTGCCAACCCAATCATATTAATTTTTTTTTTTTGTTGAAACATGGGTTGGGTATGGGTAGTAGGGGTTAAAATCAGTTAAAATTTCGTTGTCTGTTTTTAAGGGTTATTGGGAAAATTAAGTAGGCAATAAATTTTCCCTTTCTGACTATTGGATTCTGTGGGCCACCCCCTTTTCCAAATTGTTTCCTCGTTAGTGATTGCAACTTGGCCTAATTTGACCAGAACTTTGAATAACTATATCTTTCACATACGAACTCAGATTTGAGTGTCATTCACACGATTGGAATCAGACGACGAGCACTACGATTTGGTCCTATTTTTACTTCAATACGATGACTTTAGTTTTTGAGTTATTACTAGATTCTGAGCATCCATGGAGCCGCCTAAATCATTCCTCCCCACTGAGGAGATTTTGGTCCTCCAAAAGCATGAACATAATCTACAACTGTTGTGTTACATTTTTTGCAAGACAAGTGTCTTAACAAGTCACACTTCCTTCTCTTTCACCCTTGTTCTTTGGAGGCATAAGTGATGAATTGACACTTTCATCCTCTACAAACCTGTAGTACATCTTTGAAAATTACATATTCAACCATGACCCAAGAATCCTCGTACTTTCCAAGAGCTTATAACACACACCTTGTGGTCAAGGTTACATCAGAATAGAAATAAATACCCTAGCTATCAATAAAAGACCAAAAACATCATCGTTGCTTTAATAAGCAATGGAAAACACATCATCACTTTTATAATTACATCGCAACACATGATTTACAAAATGAGGCCATGAAAAGCTACTATATCTAGTAAAACAATCTCTCACTCATCAAAGTGAATGGGCCATCTCCCTGTGGTGGATTCACTTGTCGAACATTTTCACCAGTTAGTTCCTGCATGGGCTCTTTGTCCTTAAGACACTACTCTAGATGGAGCCTCCAACATGTAGCTCTTTGATTCCCACCTTTCTTGTAATGATTGAAAAAAGTCTTCTTCCTCCAGACCTATTTAAAATTATTCTTTCCCAGATGTGGAGAAGGCCTTTCACACCTCATCCTCTTTCTTGCTACAATTCTCTTCTAGCACTCATCAAACACATGGTTATGCATTCCACAAAAACTACATAGTTTTCTATGCGATGATTTATGTTCAACATTAACATGCCTATAATGAAAATGAACTTTAGAATACTGAGACTTTTTGTACTTCACTTGACTACCTCTAGTGCAATCTGGACGATGAGAGGTTTCCTTACCTCTTCTTCTATAATGTGAACTATCATGGGAGGATTGTGATGTGTTCCAATCATCATCTTTCTTCAATGACTTTGCCAATGTCTTGGAAGCTTTTTCTACCTTCTATCACTCTCCTTCAGTGCACCCCAAACTTGTATATCTAGGTCTTTGTACAACCTCCAATGGATGAGCCATTCCTTAGCCATTAACACCAAGTAGTTCTCCTTTATACCCCATCTTAGTAAGGATTCTCATGAGAGTTCTTGAAATGGGTAACTGCATGTTTCCAACAGAAATAATGTCATATGAAAGTGAAATTGAAGAATACTCAACACTATTTACCTCAGCTGTCGATTCTGATAATGGTGATGATGGCTTTGCCAATCCTTCATTGCACTTCAATTTTTCCAAGCCCTGTTCCATAGCTCATAACTGAAGTTTCACTCTCTGCTTCTCCTCTTTTATTCTCGTAGTAGTCTACTCAATTCAACATTATATTCTTTAAGTCTTCGATTGATCTCCTCGTCTGGATGATGAGAAGACGACGAAGAAGATGAATAATCAGTAGAAGATGGAGATGGAGCACCATCCTCTGCTTTTTCTTTCTCCTATTTCTTTATTTCCATTTTCTCTTCATAATCTGCATACATTATGTCCACCATGCATGCCATCCCGAGGAGGTCATCGTTAAGATATTTGTTTTTATCAATTTTCCTTCTTATTATACATTCAATATTTCACACTCGCAGTTCACAAGACTGCCCTAACACCACTTAACCTGAGTAATTTTGGATGGCACTTAAACAAAATACTCATTACACAACCTTTTACTGACATTATCTTTCATGCGAACATGAGTGACACATTCTTTAAATAATGATTTACCATCACAACAACATTATTCAAAGAATCCAAGCATCAAAGAAACAAAAAACACAAACAACCATGAATAATCATAACACTGATATGATAATGGAGTTCACCTTGGGGGGGAAGGGGCTACATCTCCGGATTCTTTTGGAACTATGAATCACTTTATTAATTCTTGGGCATTCTCCTTCTTACAATGGGCTGGAACATCTCACACCATATATAGATCATGCTCCTTAAAGAGTTTCCTTCTCACAAAAGGGCCAAAGGCACTCACATAAAAGACATTTCCTCAACACCAAAAGGGCTACATTTTCTCTTAGAACAAGGCTTTAAGCTCTTACAAAGCTCCTCCAAAATCTCCAACAAAACTCTTCCAAAAGGTTCTTTCCCTAAAAAAAACTCACATAAGAAATTTATATAGTTTTTCCCCAACAAAAAGATATAACTCCCCCGATTCACAATAATAGGATCTTAAGACATTTTAAGGGAAAACAAGATCCATAATTATAGGATCTAAAACTTACTCAAGGAAAAATATGGTAAAATCCAAACTTAAAGGATCTCAACCATGCCAAGAGACCTCAACCTCTCATTTAGAAACAACAAATTAGTTGTGAGGTGAATTCTCACACAAAACTAATTTATCAAATGGAAAATAAGTTAATATTTTGTGAGTCGTTTTCCACTCACTTACAAAATTATCCACTTTACAATTTTAAATTAAATAAGGCATAAAATTATTAATCCCATTTATTCTCTTATTCCAAGCTTTGTCACCTACCATAAAATTTATTCATGGTGCACAAAGTAGACTTCTGCATGTGTGGATACCTCCTAGATCACCCTATCTTGTGAAACTTTGGTACCAACACCACCTCTTTTCTCCATCTTAAGTGGTCCTGTCATTACTCCACTTCATCATGGATGAGATTGGAGTTAATGTATTGTGGCAATGTTCCTACCTGAATTAGAGTGTAGTTAGTATAAGGTAGCACTAACACCCACACCTACATTCACTCATTCAATCCTACCCATGATACTTTACTTAAACCATCTTCCTTGAAAATATTGACAAATGGGTGAGTAGGCATTGTTTCTACACACCAAAATACTATGTTGACTATTCTACTTGACTAAATAACAGTACACATATAAATATACATGAAACTTTGTCTTAAGATAGACACATTATCTTAGCATACTAAGAAAGTATTTAAATACTATTTTCAACCACACCAAAACAAAAATCAACTAATTGGAGAAAATATTCTCATATACAGATACATCTAACAACCTCCTAAAAGCATAGAAGAAGGTTCCCCATATAGAGACATATTTTACACCACAAATTCCTAATACAATAAAAATGACATTCTTCACATGTGATGAACTACCATAAATTAATTTATAAGACGAAGAGACAATAATTATAACACTCCCTCTTAATGAGTACTTCTTAATGATCTCTATTGGATCAAATCTTCATCATCATCCAATCCTTTCTAACTTGCTCCCCCCAGGAGATGAAGATGCTCCTTTCTACGAAGTTAATCTTATGGTTAAATCATGAGATTGCTTGATATAGACATCACCAATGTCTAGAAGTCCATAAAAAGTAACAACCAATGACCAAAATACATGGGTACCTAACCATAGTAACTACTAGTCTGTAAGGCCCTCAAGTACATGGATCATTCAACCTCTTGATGAGATCCTCTTGGATGATCAACCAATTTCATCAGTTTTCACAAGAGCTACCTAGTGTAACATCCAATCTTGACTGACAAATATCCTTACTTTATTTTAACACACAAAACAACTTATATATGTGTTTCCAGTGCCATAAGATCACCTAATGTTAATAACCAACATATGGTCGACTCATAGAGCATCTAACCAACATATTTCCCACTCTTCCAAAGTTTTTAAAACTCCTTATATGAGTGAACAATCCACATCCCCCCACCCCCCATCTCACCCTCTTTAGGGAAATGCAATAATTAGTCATTTCCGGGACTCAACGCAACTATCTCATATGGATGTGCATTGGTTGCATTCATTTTCAAGTAGGATTGAATGGTCAGTTTGACTTAAGTGCCCAAGCATGAGGATGCACATCTAAATGTTCCAATTAAATTGCACTCACCTATTCATTATAGAGGCCAAAGCTCCCATATTGAATGCATCACCAATAGAGACATGTAGTTCTCATCTCATACACACCAATATATATTTTGTTAAGCTTAAATATGATAAGTGAAATAAAATATTAGACATGCAAAACAAGTTATCCATCTTAGCTCAAACATACCTAGAAAGCTATCCATCTTAGCTCAAACACACCAAGAAATTAACTCACATACCAAGTAATCATTATACCACTAGTGTTAAAACTAATGAATTTTTAACACTAATTTTCACTCTAACACACAAACAAATGAATTACACAATAATTCATTTACCAATCCTTAAAAATCATAGAATAAAATAATGATTCCATTTTTACGAATATTCAAACCTTTTGTAACACACATAAAACCTCAACATCTAAAGTTAGATTTACCAACATCACGCCACAATAAAAACTCTTAGTAAACATTAAACCTTAGCACTAAACATGACCATTCTTATTATGCACTTAACTTCAACAATAACCCATTTATGTCAATTATAGATTCCATACACCCAACAAACATGATGGATATAAAAATATGCAATTGACATACAACATCATCTCATTCCGTGCATCCATGTAACATGTTGGATGTAAAATTTTGTAATCGACATGAAACATAAGCTTAAGAGGTCATAATGGCACAATACATGCATTGCTTTCCACTTAAAAATATCTTACCTTTGTCCAAGTTGTTATTATCCACATAGAATTAGATTTATCTCTGGGAAATGAAAGGTAGTACAGTCGTCATCCCTAACACCCAACTCCTATGCTTATGTTTAACAATCCTCTTCAGTTTTTTTTATGGAGCTCTCTTGCTATGATTTGACTCTTGAATGTTAATGGTGATTACATGCTTCATAATCCCACTACACTAGATTTCCTAAACTCTCAAACAAATGTGTGCACCTTCCAAGAATTTGACCATCTCCCAGATGATTTTCCTACCTTCTTGCATCTTGTTGCCTTTGAAGTCAAACAATTTAAACTCACAATGGTCATTATCTTTTCCCTCACTATAAAATCAAATATCTTCTACCTACTTACATACGTAGTAGGTATTCAATCTATTCATTACCCCTTTTTTTCCTTTACACAGAAATCACATATGTCATTGCCATCAACACAACCATGAGCTTCAATAGATTTATGCACAATATTCCATGAAAACTATATCTTCTATGGATCACCCTTAGGCACATTCTCACAATTAAATTGGACATCTATACAACACTGATAAGAACCACTACTGCTATGTAGCACAAGAAGCACCTTGAGTATGTACTCTTCACCTTTGTTTTTTCATTGTTGTTCCACTGTGATATACACGACCTTTGTAATTACATAAAGAGGTGCATTATATAGCCCAATATGGGGCCGATGTGTGAATTTTTCTGTGGTCAACCTCAAGTTGACATGTATCCCTTTTAAAATAAAAATAAAAATATTATTTAAATAAAAATATGAAGCCAACTTTAATAAAAAATATGCATTTTTGGTAAATTTTAATTACACCTTGTGTTTTGCTAGTGTAGTTTGATACCACAACCCATTATGAAGGAGATGTAAAAATATTTCACTGTCACTCTCAACCATATATAAAATATTTCAATATCCATATAAAGTAACATATTTTTAACAAATTTATAGATAGATAAATGAATTAAAAATTAAAATTAAAATCTTATACTTTCTCTTTTGAGTGTTAAAAATGTATAATTATTATACTTTTTTAAAAACAATTCATTACAAAAATGTTTATATTTAAAAGGGTCTTGTGATGGCTCTGGTGGGGAATGGCATGAGTGACATAGAGGTGAGCTATGGGAAACGAATCCATAATCTCCCCCAAGCTAAACAAAAGGGCACATCAATGGCGACATGTGATAAATGACATATATTCTGTATAAATTGATTCCTTTAGCCAATCAATTCATTCCTCAACCAAACTAGTCACCCCCTTTTAATGGTAATGATGGCTTCATTAATATCAAGAAGCAGGAACCATAAGATGCCATAAAATATTAGTCGATATTAGAGTTTTTTGCATGCATGTAGAGAGAGAATATAGTTACCAAGTGTGATCTTGTCCTGTGTTCCCTTGCCTATAAAGGCAAGAGAAGAAATAAATAAAATTTTGTGTGGAAATTACGAAGGGACATAATGAGAATTTTCCCGTATGAGAAGTGGATCACCGAGCTTACAAAGGTTCTGAAACTTGGCAGGTTTTCTACTTTTCAAATCCCTAACATTGTAAATCATGTAGTTATTGGATACCCTTTTTCCCTAGGCCATAATTTAGTGTGTGATGGTTCAATCATTTTAGAAGGTGTTAGTATGCTTCCACAAGAGGGCCTATAAAAAGCAAGCCTGCTTAAAGATTTGGTATAATGAGGGAAATATTTATTGCCATAGGGATCTTCTTACATCCAAGATGAGGTTATTACCCCTAATCTGAATATTTTCTTTGTCTTTGTGATACCATTCTCAGGAGGCTCCCTCTTTATACGAATCAAATCCATAGATCTCATCTTCTCACATGTAGCTAGGATATAGGTGTGGATGGGAATCCCATATGATAGTATTCAACTCCTACATTGAGGTAGGTAGATGTAAGATCTGAAATCTCTTGATGAGTACGACATAACCAAGTATGCGTTGATTCATCTAGTATCAATATTAAGAGGTGGAGGTAAAGGTTGGGGTGCATCCTCCTCCTCCCAACCAAAGGATTTTAAGGATTCCCTCAAGTTAGGACTTACACATTCAAACCATAAATATCTCTTGAGGCCTACATTTTTTATGGTTCAGGTAGTGGAAACTCAATCACTTGGAGTGGATAACATTATATCATACTTCTTGAGTGAATATTTGAATGGAAAGTGATTATTTGTCATTTTACTAGATTTTTTCCATCATCATCTTATGGGAATGGGTGCACTAAAATTGGTCTCAGAACACAGAGGTGCATTTTTGTTCAAAATGGTTCTTTATTATGCTTATCAGGGACCTTGGTTCTCGGGCCAATATGGTCTCTAATTTTGACCATGGTTTCCTAAATTTAATTGTCTTTCCATGTGCTCTCTAAAAATTCTAGAATGGATAACGATACCTAACCTGCCCATTCGTTTGATACATCCATAGATCTTAGCTAATGTGAGAAACTTATTAGGTCACTTCATCAAAACAGACACTAAAAGGAATGAGAAAGGAATTGTCACATTTATTCACATATTTTCCAAAGTGTACCTTAGTAAAGGGTTTCCTGATAAATCCCTTCTCAAATGGAGGGGTAGGGTTTACTCACAACTGGTTGATTATCAAAAATACTTCCTAATGATGCAGGACTTGTCAACAACCAGGTCATCTTCAGAATTCTTACCCCTTTTTGCAAGGTACCTATCCACACTTGGATGCTACGAGCAAGAGTCATGGATGGAAATACCTAAAGGGAACAAAAGGCTTCAAGACTAGTTCTGATTCCAGGCAAGACAACACACAACAAAAAAATGCACCTACCACCACATCAAATACTTTAGACTCATGTCAGCCACATGTAGAGCCATCTCATCCCTCAACAAAGGAATACCATCCTTCCACTAAAAATGCAAGACACTCATCCATAATTTTGGATTTGTTAATGAGTGGATATAGATCACTTGGATAATGACAAGGAAAAAAAAATTACAAAAACCCCATCAGTGGAACTATCTCAAAGAAATGTCAGCATTGTGTCATCCATATTTGTTCATGAGAAGTGTCTTATTTTTTTTTATCAAGTAAGAGTAGATCCCTCCATTAATGGTGAAAAACATACATAATGTACATGTCTTTACTGTAGTAAAGAGCAGCAACACCAGCTCTGAGAAAAATCAGCAACAGTTGGGTTGACCTTCAGTCTCACACAGAAGAATAAAAATAGACCTTTAGTCTCACTTTATAAAGTTAAAAGCTAACAAAGATAGACCTTTAGTCTCACTTTCTGAAGTTAAAAGCCATCATTCAGAAAATCCTTACACTCCACCTTCAGGTAATCCTACAAAAGGACAGTTGAAAGAGAACATCAATGCATCAACACCATCAAACAACGCTATGCATCTACCCTGTTGGTCAAAAAATTGCAATGACACTGACAGACAAAGCATCAAAGCATCTGACCATCGATCAAAGTATCAAATAACTAACTGTTCTTATAACACCACTTTAGAAAACAAGCGCATCATAAAATGGCTAATCGTATCCGAAAAACAAAGTTAAGTGAAACTAGAAAGCAACGGTGATCCAAAATGGATCTTTGATAGACTTATAAGTCTAAAGTGTTCCTCAAAAAGGTAAATTAAAGTCCAAGGATGCTCTTGGAAATAGTCATATTGCATAGATCTTCTCGCACTGAATCTACTGCAACTTGAATGGGCTGAAATGGACTTCGGATGCAGAAGTTATTGCAAAAAGAAGATTGCCCATTATCCTTAGAAAAGGAGGCAATTTCTTATAAATGGGACTTAAGGGAAAATGTGTTTTTAAACATAAAAACCCTTAGAGTTCATCGCATCACATTCCTTTATCGCATCGCAATAAACTATGGTTGAAGGACTTAAAACAAGCGCAAAAGCTTTCACCAGACCCGACGGATTTATAAACCAAACAAGCAAACCTTTTGAGTTTCGAAAGGAAGGAAGTAAATGGTATTTTGGGCAAGCGTCAAGCAGTAAGTGGTATTGGACGGGCTCCGCCCGATTCCACACATTGGCTGACACGTAGCACGCAGGAGGAGAGAGGAAACCGCTTTTTCGAGAGATTAATCCCCGTGTAAGTTATGCGCCCGAAATGACTGTCAGCCGTTGGAATAGAGGTTGCGAATCAACAGTCAAGATGCGATCGGTGATCGGTGATCGAAGTTGCAAAGGGAAGACCCTCGTGCCATAGCACTGTGATATGCCGATATGTGATCAGCAATAGCACCAATGTGAGGGGGCCGATAGCGATACACTGATGTTCCTATGGGCCAATCGGCAATATCGACGATCGTCGAACCCCCGATACCAGGGCCAATGCACATTGCGATTGCGACTTGCGATATGTCGATAAAAGGTGGACCCGATAAGAATTATCGATGCAATTTCATAATATTTGAAATCCAGAATTTCGGGTTTTCTTTGTATTTCCCGTGTATTGGTTTTTTTGACCATTATACCATGCGATAGTGATTTGCGATAGAATGGTAGACCCGATGGGTTTATCAATGCGATTGAATGCATTTTGACGTCCAGTAAAATGCTCAATCATGTGTTTTCAACAGTTTTCCTGTGTATTGCATTATGTGGACATTTAAGAGGAAGGCCAAACGGTTGGGTTTTCCTATGCCCACTGATTCATTGTAATAGGAAACTGATTCTTTTGTGGAAATAATCGGGTTCTTTAATGATGAAGGACTGTAATCGATGCATGATAAAAACATAGAGAGCGTGATGGACTAGAGGGGGCTGGAGGACTAAAAAACGTCATTGGAAGGTTGTTGAGAGTAGCTTGGAGGTCAAGCAAACTACGGAGGCACACAGAGGCCGGGAGAAGCTCAGAGATCCAGCGCCAAAGAGCCAGAGCCAGAGCCATAGCCGAAGAGCCAGAGCTAGAGCCAAAGCTAAAGAGCCAGAGCCAAAGCCAAAGAGCTAGAACCAGATTCAGAGCCAAAGCCAGAGCTGAAGAGCTAGAGCCAGAGACAAAGAGCGAGAGCTAGAGCCGAAGAGCCAGAGCCAGAGCCAGAGCCGGAGAACCAAAGTGAGAGCTAGGGCCAAGAACAATAAAGAGATCAAATGATCCAGCTGTTGTTGGTGTTCAAAGTATTCTAAAGATAGAAGAAGGAATTCCAAAGGCAGTGAGAGAATTCTGAGGGAGTTGGTGCAAGCTAGAGGAAGATCGCCTAGAGCACTGATTGAAGGAATCTAGTTCAGAGAAGCCTAGATCTGTCTGCAGAAGTATGGACAACCAGCGGGATAAGATGGGATTCTAAACCCATAGGTTAAGTGTAAACCAATGGAGTTGAGTGTGGATCTTGTAAAATATTTCAGCGATAATCCCAAAGATTCTAATTGAGTTGATTAGATCTCAAGGAGACGTAGCCCAAGATATCAGGGTGAACTCCATATTATATTGTTGTTATGTGTGATTTCTTATTGCTGCATTGTATTTGTTGTTATATGTTTTATATCAGTTCAAGCAAATAAACTTAAAGCACATAAAGAGTTTAAAAACAAACACAAGCATACACCTATTTCAAGAACTTTTTAATTCCGCAATTAGTTAATCATAAGGTCTTGGGAATGTTTAAGCTTTGGAAGTGGGAGAGGTTTTTATAAGCTTGACAAGAAGCCTTTAGTGCCCCATTTTCAGATCAGGAGGGTCCACCAGGCTTCTTATCCCTCATGCATCTTAGACCCGATGACACTTAGATGTCCAAGGCCAGTAGATCCGACAACCCCCCACACTGCCTTAACCTTCCGTTGCATTTGTAGCTTGATAACCGTGTGATCCATCCCTTGTAGATCCGAAGATTATCAACAATTTCGGGCTAGAAACTAGTAGGCTCTTTATTTTTTTTTTAGACTTGATGAGATTTGTAAGCTGCCAATATAAACTTTTTCGAGTCTGCTTGAAGACATAACTTTCGAGCTGTTTTTCCGCCCGAAATCCATAGGAGGGAGAGTTCTCAGTTAGCTTCGGTACACAACTTTCCAACTAGATCGCTATTTAACAAGTGTTCCTTCCCTGTGATTGGTCCATTATCTACGGCTTCCATTGGTCTACTATTTGCTTCTTT
The DNA here is from genome assembly GCA_000404065.3 of Pinus taeda. Classification (NCBI taxonomy): domain Eukaryota; kingdom Viridiplantae; phylum Streptophyta; class Pinopsida; order Pinales; family Pinaceae; genus Pinus; species Pinus taeda. The sequence continues at coordinate 253,123 of APFE031065302.1, forward strand.
ATCATGTTTTGATAGTTCTCCCTGCCTTCGGCCGCCTATTTATGATAGTCATCCCTCAAGTTCCCTGAGGGCGTCGAAGCCCAATCATATATGTTGCTACTTCTTGAGTAGAGCACTCCTTCATTTGGCAACCGATCCACCAGTTTGTTAGATGTTCTTTGTATGTGAGCAAAGTTGATTGTTCTCAGGGCTCTCAGGTTGGAGTGAATATGTTGATAGACTTGCAATAGGTGCCAATGGTTCGACATTTTTTCTGGAGCTGTGTTGTTGCATATCTTCTTGACCGAATTGATTATCAATTCAGAGTCTACTTCAATGATGGCATTGTGTAAATTGGATTCGATCAGGATTTCTAGGCATTGCTCTAAGGCCATGAGTTTTTCCATATTGTTTGTGGCATTCCCCAAATGACTATGAAAGATGACTTTTATGTCTCCCTACTCATCTCTTATAACTCCTCCATAACCTACCCTCCTAGGGTTTCCTTTAGAGGATCCATCTATATTGAATTTCAAAAATCCTTGGGGGAGGTTGCCAGAAGTCCTTACTAGTTGTTGTCTTACTTACGCTCTTGCTTATGCCCTGGAGGATTAGCGAAAGTAGACCTAAATTCTTTAGAATGTGAGCATCCTGGTCCAGAGGTGGGTTCTCAGGAGGTTTCCTTAGAAGGGCACCCACAGTTTCTTTGAGCTGTCCTAATATTTGTGCAATGATCCCATGGGATGAGCCAATTTTGTTCTTAAAGATCCTGTTGTTGCACTCTTTCCAGATGTCCACTATTAAAAAGCTTGGAAATAGAGTCCAAGCTTTATTGATTAGTTCATTTTCTGAGAAGTCTTTCCTCCAATTCTTCAAAGTGCCAGTGATGCTGAAATTGTCCCTGTCAATTTGCCTGAAGGTTGAAGCCACCCAATTCCACAAGGTAGAGGTGAATGGGCAGAGGTTGAGTAGGTGTTCCATCATTTCTTCTTGTAGACCACATAACTGGCATCTAGATGGGCTACTAAAGCTCTTTTCCAAAGATTTTCCCAGGTTAGAATTTTTTAATGTTGCACCAACCACATGAACAACTTGATTTTCATCTGGTGCGAGTTTTGCCATAGGTCCTTCCATACCTTATCAGGATTTGGGAAGTCAAGCCCTAGGGCAATTCTTTTAGCTTCTTTGAGGTTGAATTTGCCTTCTGTGTTTCTACCCCATCTCAGCTAGTCAGTTGAAGTTGACGTTAAAATATTTCTTTGTTCCAAGACTCTGCAAGAGATTCTGCCTAGGCCTTAAGAGGGGTCTCATCACTATATGCCAGTTTCTTCCATATTCTCCATTTACCCTTGTTCTTTTCCTGATCCTTGAAGTCACTTACCTTGATTAAACCTTTACTGTCAGTGTCATTTTTGAGATTGGCTAGTTCTTCTTTGAACAAATTAGGTTCCTGCTGCTAGTTTTCCTCCCAAAACCGTGCTAGATTTCCATCTTTGATCTCCAAAAAACTATGTTGTTGAACAATGACTCTATTCTCCCAACCATTATTCCAAATGTGGGGGCTATTGATGTGCCCATACATTCAAATTTGATCCCTTTCCTACCAATTATTTGCATATTTCTGTTTCCAGATCTTTGCCCAAGGGGTTATCGATTCCTTTATCCATCTCCACCAAAGTTTCCCCCCCAAAACATTTCTTAGGGTTTCAGGGTCAAGAAGACCCAAATCACCTTGGGTCTTGAGTTTATAGAGCCTATCCCAAGCTACTAACACCCATTTCATTTTCTCTTCCCCTTTGCCCCAAAGAAAATCTCTTTGAATATTCCTGATGTGTTGCATAACTCCTTTAAGAGCAGGAAGAGTTGAAAACATGAAGATGGGACTAGTTTGTAGGACAACCTTTATAAGCACAAGCCATCTTGCTAAATTCAAAGACCTGCATGTCCATTTCCATATATTGTCTTGAAGTTTATTAGTCACTAGCTCCAACACTTCTTTACTCAAAGGTTTGTCTGTAAGAGGTATTCCCAAATACTTGGAAGGTAGCTGCTCCCTTTGAAAGCCGAAAATTCTAGTGAGGTTTCTCTAAATAGCAATGTCAGTATTAAAAAAGAAAATCTTTGATTTGTTAAGGCTTACCTCTGTACCAGCGGCCATAGAAAAGTCGTTTAGGATTTGTTTAAAATCTTTAGCTTCCTTGATAGTAGGTGTACCTTGCAACATAGAGTCATCCACAAATTGTTGGTGAGCTAAAGCATCCCCATTCGGAGTAAGTTTAAGACCCTGGATTATTCTTTCTGCTTTGGCTGTTTTTATTGCTTTGCCTAGTCCTTCCATCATGACTATAAAGAGGAAGGGAGAGAGAGGGTATCCTTGTCTGAGGCCTCTCAAAGGCCTAAAGGTTCTAGAGGGAGAGCCATTAAGCAGGATTGAAAAACAGGTTGTGGAAACAAGGGCCATTACCCATTTTATCCAGTTGTGGTCGAAGCCATAGGCTACTAGTACTACCCTGATGTATGACCAGCTTAGCTTATTATAGGCTTTCGCTAGGTCCAACTGTATGATCATACCCACCTGCTTATTGCTCTTCAATGAGTGAACCACCTCGCGAGCTTGAATGATGTTATCTAGAATTTTTCGTCTTTCCACATAACCAATTTGGTCCTCAGACACAAGAGTTGGAAGAAGGGGCTTGAGTATATTAGCAATTATTTTGGAAATGATTCCATACACCACATTGCATAAAGCTATGGGTTTGAATCTATTAGGTGTCATGACTTTTTCCCGCTTTGGAATCAAAGTTATGAAAGAGACATTAAGCGCCCTTAACACTGTTTTGGATCTCCTCGAGTCCTCCACAACATCAAGAATATTTTGTTTGACTATTTCCCAGCAAGCTTTGAAAAAGTTTACATTGAACCCATCTGGGTCGGGAGCTTTCCCATTTTGCATCTCATTAATGATTGCCTTGACTTCCTCTTTTGTCACTAGCCTATTAAGATTGTAATTGTCTTCCCTGGTTACAAGCATTGGAATGTGCTTTGTAAAGTTGTTGATAAATTGAGATCTGTCTAGAAAGAGGCTCCTTTGCTATGCTATGGAAATGTTGAACCAGAGTAGGTTCCATTTCTTTGTGTGTGCTGAGCTCTTTTCCTTGAGTATTTCTGAGTTTTGAAATCCTATTATGAGACCTACGATCCAAGGTTGATTTGTGAAAAAACTTTGTATTTCTTTCCCCTTCTTTGATCCATTGCACTCTCAACTTCTGTCTCCAGAAGATCTCCTCTTGCTGGCATTTGTCTCCCCATTCCTTCTGAAGAGAGTCAGCTTGCATTTTCCTTTCCTCGGTAAAACCATCTGTGATAATGATTTCATTGATTCTTGGGAGTTTCTGTTCAACTTCTCTTTTGGCTTTGAAGATATTGCCAAACTCATTTTTATTCCAATCTTTAAGCCTGAGTTTGATGTGTTTCAGTCTTTTTTGTAGTATGAACATATTAGTGCCTTGAACGTGCATATCTTTTGTTGGGTAGCGGACCCCTTGCATAGCGGTTTTGGGGCTCAAAGGCTAAAATTTTGGGGAAAAGTATGGTAAAGGTTTTGCGAAGTTCGTGGAGCGCGAATTGTAATGGGTTAATTCCAAGGGTAGTTCGCCCTAAAATGTTATAGATTAATATAGAATGTGCCGGCTTGCCCATGGTCCACAGACCATGGGAAAGTATAAATAGAGCAAGACTCTACGCTTAGAAGATAGTTTTTGGATGATAACCTTGTCGAAGATCAAAATTGTATGGGTTTCTGAAAGCAAGAGTGCTCTACGTCTGTAAGTCCAAGTCGTGGGTAGTAGAGGGTAGAGTAGACTCTGCAGTTGTGTGCATAGAGGCCTGCTAGAGTCTGCAGTTGAGTGCGTGGACCCCTACAGCTGTGTGCGCATGGTGGAATTGTATTGTACTGAGTGAAAGATTAATAAAGATAAGTGTTTTGAATTACTGTGTATCTGATTGCAGATATGAATGTTTTATGCTTATGTTATGGTTTTATAGCTTTGTTTAAGATCTATGATTGCGTGCTCTGGGTTTAACTGTTAAATGCTTAGTTAAAGACCTTAAAGAATAAATCATATCTATAATAACTACAATAAGACTAAGGATCTAAGAAACACCCCTTCGCAGATCTTCATGAAGGCCAGACTGTTGTGCGGAATACATACGTGCGTAGATCAGGTTGCGAACCATCCATACCTCATCAAGACATCCCTAGGGTGTGGAAACCTGGTTCCAACACCCTCCCATACTGCCTCAGGTGAGACTTCAATCCACGCTCGACGGAGTGTTGCCGAAAGGGCCGGTAGTACGGGATTTGTTTGGCTAAAAACTCTTCTAAACCTGGGTCAGGGCCCAATAAGCCAACATCTTCCATCCACCATTTTTCATTGTTTCTGATAAAGTCAAGGCAAGTGAGCTAGACATTTTCAAACCTGAAAGGTATATTTATTGGAGTACCTATAAAAGATGCTTCAAGTTGGACAGGTCAGTGATCTGAGCCTCCATAAGGAAGGATTGAAGCTGACAAGTTAGGGCCTGTGAGAAGGAGGTTCTCTGAGATTAAGAATCTGCTAGTTTGGAGGCAACTTGAGAAGCCCCTCACCTCTTATTGTTCCAGGTGAAATTCCCATTATTTGTTTCCATGTCCACTAGCCTCATGTTGTTTAGGAACGTTTGGAAGGAAAAAGAGTCTCTACCTAGAGTTCTGGTCCCGCCTTTTTTTTTGTGAGAGATCTAATCATATTAAAGTCCCCCCGGAGAATCCATGGAAAAATAAGATGTCTCTCTCTCGGCTCCTCCAATGAGGTGAGAAGCCTGAGTTTGTCTTCAAGTTTTTAAGGACCATAGACATTTGTGATCATATAGAGTTCCTTATCACCCAAAGGTTGGATCACCAACGAAAGGTAGTTCTTTGATGCTTTAGCATCCAGGATTCCAAGTTTCTGGGGATTCCAAAGTGTGAGAATCCCTCCTGCTGTGTTGTCTGCTTTAACTTCAAGATACTCATACTTTATGAGCCATTTGCTGTGTATCTATCTAATTTTATCTATCGAACATTTTGTTTCCTAGATAAACACCATATTTGGTTTTTCTTCTTTTATTCTATTGCTGAGATTTATTTGTTTCCTTTTACTCCCCAGACCCCTAATGTTCTAGGTCGTGAACTTCATTAAGAAATATTTTTATGTGAGTAACTGGTAAGATCTCTCATCTTACCTGAGTTAATCATGAGTTTCCCACACTCTTTCTGTAGCTCATTATGTCTTTTCCTTCTTCTTTTCCTGCCTAGGTTCTTGGAAGAGTGTCCCGATGTTTCCTCCATCATTTTTAACGCTCTATTTTCCTCGCTATCATGGTTTCATTTGACTCCAAAACCCTTTGCTTGAGATCTCTAGAGGTATAGCTGTTGTACTCTGTCAAAATCCTCTTGTGGTAGAGAATCAACTCCTTTGGTAGTTCCCTGTTCCAGAACTTTTCTAGATCTAGATTCTCCCTATCAAGAATCTCCTACAGTTCCTATTCTTTCGTTCCAACCTCACTTGGGGTCATCTCATGGTCTCTGTCAAGCTCCATTGTGCTTGGCAGATCCTCCTTTAGTTTTTTGTTCTCAGGTATATCCTCCATACTAGTATCTCTTTCCTTCTGTACAGGATTATCTTCTGGTTCTTGGTTTGTCCCATTGTTCCTGCCTTCTTCTTCTAAAAACTTGAAACTGTTATGACTCAGTTTCTTATCCTTGTGATTTTTCTTTTGATACTTTTTCCTCCTTTCCCTTTGCCTCCCACCTTGGTAAAGCCTTCAAGATCTTTGCCTGTGTTGGTTTTCATATTGTCCTCCAGTTTGCTTAATGGGTAGTCTCTGTAGAGGTGCCCATGTTCATGGCATTTATGACATCTGAATGGTATATGTTCATAGTCCACCGTCTGCACCCATTCTTCATCGTATACTTCTAGAATGATTTCGTGTGGAAGTGCTCTAGATATATCCATTTCTACACATATTCGGGCGAAGGATGTGTATTTTCCTCGTAGGGTTGTATCTGATATTTTTATAAAATGTCCTAATTTATTTCCTATAGCTTTTAGAGATTTTGGTAGCCAATAATCTAAAGGTAGGGAATAAAGTCTTATCCATATTAGTACTGAAGTGAATGTTTCTCATTCTAGGACAAAATTCATCACCCATGGTTGCATGTAGAGGCCTGCAGTAGCGTAAAAATAGGGTCCTCCTTCGAACACTTTGTCTTTTTCCTCTAAGCTCATGAAACCCACCGTGAAGAACCCTTGGACCCAAGGTGAAGGGTTATTTCCACCTTCGGTTTCCAGTGGTTTCTTATCCATGCGTCCAAAGCTTTCTTCGTTGGCCATATTCTCATAAATTTGCATATAACTGCGTACGTTGCCATGTGCTCCCTGTGCACCTGTAGCGCTGGATCACTTAAAACAACATGGGGTGTAATGGTTGACCTAGGTTTACAGAGTCCTGACACACTGTTGTGTGCAGCTTTCTGACTGCATCCTCTTGTCCTCTTCTTCCTTCTGATTTCCTCATGATTCTCTTCCTATTCCTGGGCATTGATGTTTTCTAGTTTTTCTGTGCTATTACCCTTATTTTCTACCTCTGTTGGTTTCTTGAAGCCATTCAAACTAGTTTCCTTACTTCTATTCACAGTTACATGATTGTAGGAGCGAGTGGAACTCCCTCCTCCTCATCCCGCCATGGTTACGAGTGGTAATACTCTGTCACAAACCTTGGTTCAACTTGCCTTGTCGCTCCTGCTCCTTGCTCCGTTGACCCTCCAAAAAGCCATCACTCCTCATGAGAAGTGTATTCAAAATGGATAACATTTGTAATAAAAAAAGGAAAAATTCACGAATAATCATGGGTCCCAAGAATAATAAGGTCATAAATGGATTGTTCTGCATTGTTCTTATTTATGATGAATATAATGTTATAATCTTCTATTTTTAGGTAATACAAATGAACTAGGAAAAAAATTAAAAATATTTTCATACAAAACTTAAATAAATTATTTGAATATCATTGC